>BQKZ01001746.1:21345-49099 GCA_036244855.1 Temnopleurus reevesii
GCATCAACATCATCTCCCAACAGCAAGATGACAGCCCCGCATGATACCCCTGACAGACAGAAGTCTTCTCATCACGCGGCACCACCACTGACACCAGACCTAGCGACGACAAAATCAACAAGAACGAGAAGCAACATACTACCACCAGCGCGTTATCGCTATAAAACACCCGGAAGCGAAAACCCACATTTTTATAGGACAGTGTAGGGAACAGATTACCACAACGTGGGCAGAATAATCCCATGGTATCTGTAAC
The DNA here is from genome assembly GCA_036244855.1 of Temnopleurus reevesii. Classification (NCBI taxonomy): domain Eukaryota; kingdom Metazoa; phylum Echinodermata; class Echinoidea; order Temnopleuroida; family Temnopleuridae; genus Temnopleurus; species Temnopleurus reevesii. Next base: position 21,602 of record BQKZ01001746.1, read on the forward strand.
AGATCTGTCACCCTCGCTCTGACGATATGTAATGAAGTTTTTTGTGGTTGTTTTTCTGCTATAATATGTTAATAGATTAGGTTAGGGAGCATGTACCTTAATGTGGGCAGAATAATCCCACGGTATCTGTTATCGGGTTGACACCCTCGCTCTGTCAATCTGTAAGGTTAGGTTTAGGTTAGTTGTTTTTTTTTCTCAGAGTTCAAAGTTCTTGCGAGGCAAACAATGCCAAGTTTAAAACAGTTTAAGGCTGAAACCAGAAGATGAAACTGACATTTATCAAGTCTACACAGATGGATTTTTGGACAATAACAGACTGGAAAGTACAAGAAGAAAACCAATGAAATAATGTGAACATTTGGACTCAGTGAAAAGATAAACTCATTCTATATATTTACAGAATTATCCCCCTGTCATTTTTTTTTAATAAAAGGAGGGATGTTACATATTAATGCATAAACACATTTAGCATTCCATACTCAATGCACTTGAGAGTATACCGAAAAGTCATGAAGTAATAAACGTCAAACCAGCCTGTATTTCTTGCCTCAAATGAGTAGTTTATTCAGTCCATATCAACTAAGTAATGTAACAACATGTACATGTACCATTGAGATACGATTAATTTTCAATTCATCATATCTCTTTTATGTTACAATTAAGCCCCGTAAGATATTTTGCATGATGTGGGCTATATAATCATATAAAACTCAGAGAAGGCATTTTACATTGCACCGAATGGTATGGTATAATTGTTTTTAGGAGAACCCATCAGTGACCCTTGGTATTATCATGTTATTATTGAATTTAAAAAAATCAGATCAGCAAACTGCTATAATTGGAGGAATATCGAACAAAACATTAAAACATGATTCTTCTCAAAATACATTCAGAGTTGATAAAGAACACAATACGCAAGTGAACATTTTGTTTAATTTTATTTAAAAAAGGGAAGAAAAACATCTGACATGACGTCACAGATTCCGTCAAATTTGCCAATGCATAAACCGATATCAGTGACAGGGATCCTGATATTATTGAAAACATTAAAATTCATATCAAATTTTGAATGGATTGTCAGATTTTGCTGAAATTTTCAGTTTGATCACCTAATTTTTCCAGTGGTGGGTTNTATAGGCACCATTTTACATTAATCTATTTTATACTCTTGCTTACATTCCTTTGGGCTAAAAATTCATATCAACTTCTAGCTGATCAATACTAACCAATCAAGAATCATTGTTGCATGCAAATATTGTTTAAAGTGCCAGGTTTTTATAACCAAATGAACATGAAAGATGCTTGCAAGCTAATACAAAATACATTTGCCTGTTGTTCAATGATATGTTTCAATACTAATGCTATATTCACGACTTCCTTGTAAGTTTTAGCGGTTAGAATCACAATTGATCACAATATTCTATATTCCTATGTTATATAAAAATTTGTAAGTAAATATCTAGGAAGAAAATGATAAAATTCATATAGAAAGAAAGAATTAAAAGATAACATTTCAAAGAAGCAATGTTGTACGGACAAAGCTTAGTATAAAGCACATGCACTATTCAGAATGAACGATTTTAAATAAATAGATCAGAAAAAGTTTTAAAATCTTAATAAAATTTCAAAGCTATAACAGCAAATAAATATTATATCAGTGTGATGTAGCAACATAAATTCAAAAGAAAAAAATGAACACGTTTTTAGTATTTCATACATGTCTAAAATCATCCCAACTATGTATTGCGAGCACAAAGTGGGCAAAGATCTTTGAAACTCTTAAGGAAGGTTTCCTACTCCTTTCAATATGCACACAAGACCAGAGAGAGAAAAGAAACATGAAAGTAGATCCAAGATCATTTTATACCTAAAACATACATATAATTTTCAATAAATATGAACTTTTAGGTCAATACAGAAAAAATCTGTCTAAACTTTTTACATACTGGTAGCGACCTATTAATTGGTAGAGCATTATTTTCTCCGCTCACATTAAAATCAGATATTCTTTATCATCCCAGATGTTTTGCAACATATTAAAACATATCGTTTTCTCATTGAATGAACAAAAATCAGATGAACAAACTGTAAAAATTTGAGCAAAATCGGACAACCCGTTCAAAAGTTATGAATTTTCAAATTCACAGAGATTTGACGATCATTGCCGCTCATGGGAATCCGTGCGCTCAGCAACACCGACTCAATCTGTGACGTCATGTCGGACAACTCGTCATCCACTTTGTACATATAATTTAAAAAAAGGGATAAATATAATTTTTAGAGTAAGGTTGCAACATCATTCTTCTCAAAATACATACGGAATCAATACAGAAATGCTATACCCCGACCGAAATATTGACATTTTGTTGACTTTTCCGAAAAAGGAGAAAATGTGAAATTTTGTTTACAGAGTGAATGAGGAGTTGTCCGACATGACGTCACAGATTCCATCAAATTTTCCGACCGCACAGATCCCCATGAACGATAGGGATCGTCATATCTCTGTGACTTTGAAAATTCATAACTTTTCAACGTGTTGTCCGATTGTGCTCAAATTTTCAAAGTTTGTTCATCTGAATTTTCCTCATTCAATGATAGCACGATAATTCCAGGGACTGGTTCCCCTTTAAACAATAGCTTGGATGCTCTCATGAGTGAAAGTCATAATGATAACTTTGGATATCGTAATTGTGTGACTAAAAACTTTTGAACTAAGAAGACTGTTTAAAAAAAGTCCAACAAAAATCCATTACTTTATTACATTGATTATTTTTGTCAAAATAAAACATACAATTATGCAAAATAAATAATAACAAGGATCGTTAAATTAACAATATTGACAGCCTTTGTGCACAACGTAAGCTTCAAATACAGATATGCAGTGGTTACCAGCGGCCATAGGAGTGGGAGTATGAGGCTCGTCTATTTTCCCAGCTGTTGGTGGATAAAGGTGGGGGAGGATTCGTGATGATGAGGGGGGGGGGAGTTGTCATGGAAACAGGAAAGTTACATGGATTAGAAGATCGGGTATATTTTTTATCATCACCTTCAGCATGAACTATGGTATGATTATCATGAATTTGAATTTCTTAATTTGCTTTTGACAGAATGAATACATAATATGCTTTTATATCAATATCAGACCTCCCTACACATACAATGGAAAAAGAGGAATGATTTGCTGAAGACAAGGGAAAGAAACAATATTTCCCGTAGGACTGTGTAGTAGAATTATCAAGAAAAATCAGGAAACTCTTTCAGAAAACTCTTCTGAAATGGCCTTGAAACTCTTTCAAACTAGTCAAAAATTCATATTCTGTCCTCAATATTCCTAATGGTTGGGAGGTCTGCATTATGAAAGCTTCTGGGGAAAAAAATCCCCATGAATATGAAAGGCGTGAAAGCTACATGTAGCTAGATCTATACAAACTTTAGAAAACTTTCTAATAAATTGTAAGACAGCATTCATATTTCTAAATGACTCTCAAAATCTTCACCAAATCAACTGTCCACTTTAAAGGTGACAATATGATGTCATGTCATGCAGGATATACATTCGACAATCAACATACACGTGTGAACATTTATAGAACACATTTCGTGAGTACAATATACATTTATATGGACATGAGTGCAATATGTTTGCAAATATAGCAAAAATTCATATTCCTATTAGACAGAATATTATTTCTATGTGTGTAATCTAACTACTGCTTTCATAGCAAGCTTGCCAAGTTAATCATGTAAAAGCAATTAGAAAATGGATGAATGGTTTTATTCAATATTTCTCGGAGGTACATTAGAGACAATCACATTCAAGTTATGTAAAAATTTTACTTTGTGTGTCATACAGACATATTCTTATAATCATAGCTTTTGCTGTAAATTAGTTCATAATCATGAACTTCGCATATATGACTGCATACATGTATAAGTCATATCAATTTCATAATTTCACAATTGAGTTTGTATTCTGAATTTAAATTAATCAGCATTATTTTATGGAAATGGCTATGTTGCATGAAATACAACTTCATATAGAATCTATAAAAAAAAAAGAAATATAAGAAGAAAGAGGCAGAGGATGAGAAATAGAAATAAGGAACAGAAAAACAGAAAGAGCATGTGACAAAGAAGAGAATAGATTACATAGAGACAACTCAAATGAAGAATAAGAAAAAGAAAAATAAATAAAAGGGAAAGACTGGGAAGATGAAAAAGAAGAAGATGAAGAAGGAAGAGAGGAAGAGGAGGAGAAATTAGAAGTAGAAACAGCAACAACGCCACGGGACAAGAAAAATAATGAATGGTGTAGACGTCTCACACAAGGAAAAAGAAGGAAGAAGGAGAAGAAGACGAGGAAGAAGAAAAAGAAGATAGTAGAGAAGAAGGAAGTACAGATACCAGGAGCACAAATAGCAAAGACAGCACATTAAAAAGTAGAATTAGAATGGATAGCATAGTGATAACTCAAACAAGGAATAAGAAGGAGAAGGAGTAGAAGCAGAAGAAGAAAAAAAAATAGATGATGAACAAAAAAAAAGAAGAAGAAGAAAAAGAAGAAGAAGAAGAAGAAGAAGAAGAAGAAGAAGAAGAAGAAGAAGAAGAAGAAGAAAAAGGAGATGAAGAAGATGAATAAGGAGATGAAGATGGAGATGAAGATGAAGAAGGAGAAATCAGGAGCAGGAGCAGGAAGAGCAGGAAAAAGAAGAAGAGAATCAATAGAAATTGTAGAGATACTCACGCAAGGAACTGTTTCATCTGTTCTACATGTACTAGACTATTTGACTTTGGGATTGGAGGAGGAGCAGAAGATGATGATGACAAGATCAAGAGGAAAAAGGAGAAATAAGGAGCAGGGGTAGGAAGATAAGGAAAGAAATTGTAGAGATACTCACGCAAGGAACTGTTTCATCTGTTCTACTTGACTATTTGACTTTGGGATTGGAGGAGGAGCGGAAGATGATGACGATGATGAAGAATCTGAAGATTTGGCTGTTAGAAGATAAAGGTATTCATTTCAAGGTAATGAATGAATTTATTGGATACAAAGAATTTTCTTAACTTGTCTATAATAAGACATTAAGGGCCATTATCTGTGACAACTGTTACCAAAAAAAAGTTGAATTTGATATACATGTACATGTACAGTATCTTATATTAATGTAGGAAGCATAGATTTTTCAATATTCATGAACAGGCATTTGTTGCCTTCAAAATGAGATAGACATGATTACCATTCCTCAGTGTGTGCTGACATAACATGTCACAAAAAAACATCACATGTCACACACATCAAACAAAATGATGTCCACTTATGATGAGTTATACATGTAGCTCATATTGATGGCAATGATTTATTCATCATGAATATTGAGAAAAATACATACAAAATGCAATGCTTCCTCCCTCAATATAAGATTTTGTACCAAAAAGTCAACATTTTTGGTCAAACACGTAACATATAATGGCCATACATAATTTTACATAAAATACTGCAGTATTAAAAAGGGTGCCAAAATGTATGATGCTGTAATTTCTTCATAGCATCTGAACACTTTATCATATATACCAGTAACATGAAATTTCATAAAATTAAGTAGTAATAATAATACATATGATTCACACACGCTTGCTCTCTAGTTACCTTTTTAGAGGCGCGGAAGGATAAAAAAAGAAGAGATAAATTACTTAAAGTAGGATGTGAAAAGGTATGTCTTAAGACCACGTTTGAATGATTCCAAGGAACTGGCATTACGTAACATGTTATTGGGGAGTGTGTTCAACAGTAAAGGAGCATTGACGTTAATATACAGAATACACTTTTATTTTGATACCTAAGTTAAACTCAACTACAGACTTGCCTGCCCTAGCAACATATTGTGTTAGCAAATTGGATTTCTNGTATTAAAAAGGGTGCCAAAATGTATGATGCTGTAATTTCTTCATAGCATCTGAGCACTTTATCGTTGACCAGTAACATGTAATTTCATATACGGTAATTAAGTAATATATAGATTATACTTTTATTTACCACAGTTATCATCGACTACAGACTTGCCAGCCCTAGCAACACATAATGTATGCAAACTGGATTGTAAAAAAACTAATCATTTGAATTAAGCCAGTTTAAAGAAATACATGTAACATGTCACAAAGTTACCTGGAAAGAATCATGAAGAAATTTGAACCATTGGAAGAATATTCTCATGCAACAATAATGCAGACAAACATTAATCAGTACAGACAATGTTACATCATGCTACCATAGACAGCATAAGCTCTCAGAATGCAATGTCTGACCCCTGGGTTAAGTTTCATATTAGCTGTTCGTAGATCTATGCACGATTGTATGAACGACTGGTGATCCTTTCTTCCACTCAATGATAAATCCTGGTGCTGAATCGCAACAAAGAAAGGATCACCAGTCCTTCGTATAGTCATGCGTAGATCACAGCTTTAGGAAACAAAACACAGGTCCATTTCACGTTTGCATACCAATTGCACATTGAAAGAAGTCAGCAATAGTCTATTAGAATGCATTATCTGACAACCATTTCACCAGAGGTTTACCTACCAATCTTTTGTTGGAAAAAACCATACTGTAAAAGAAAATATGTTACCATACACAAATTTTGCAAATTTTTTGATTTCATCAAGCATTTATTAGAAACTTAATTTCAGACATATTTACATGTTAGCGGGTTGTTATTTTCACATTTTGAAAGATTGTTGAACACAAGTGTATGGGCATTATTTATGAGTGGAAAATTTTAGCGAATTCATCATAGCAAAATTAGCAAAAATAAAACCCCAGCAAAAATTTAGGCTTTTATAGTACCGGTACATGTATTGTCTTTAATCAAATTTTTTTAGAACGAGTATCTGATTCTAGGTTCATTTGAGATATGAGTAATCGCAATTCAGCTTTATATAATGCAGTGTCCAACTCCCATTTCAACTGAGGTTTGCTTATAAAGTCCAGCAATGGAATTATTCGCATATCAGCTCTTAGAAAGCAATGTCTGACTTCCATTTCAACTGAAGTTTGCTTATAAAATCCAGGATTAGAATTATCTGCAAATCAGCTCGTAGAATCAAATGTCCGACTCCCATTTCATCTGAGCTTTGCTTATAAATCCAGAATTGGAATTATTTGCAAAACAGCTCTTATAATGCCATGTACTGTATGACTCCTGTTTCATCTGAGGTTTGCTTAAGTCCAACAGTGGACTTATTCGCAAATCAGCTATTAGAATGAAATGCCTGACTCCCATTTCATCTGGGGTTTGTTTGTAAAGTCCTTCATTGAAAGAGGTTACAAATTACCACTTTAGAAGAAATATCTGACTCAGAATCCAAAAATGGATTGGATGAACTTTTTAAAGTACTAGTAAGGTCCGACTCCTACGCCACCCGAGGTTTTCCTACCAATCCTACATTGGAAGTAGTCATCAATTACAATGTAATGTCAGACTTCTAGTTCTAAATCAGATTTTATAATACAATGTCTGACTCTGAAGCTCGCATACCAAACCTACATAAGAGATCGTGACAAATTGGCTCCGGGCGCGTAGCAAGGATTGTATTTGAATTGGGGTGGGGCTCCCTTCTGTATAATTAAAGAATTTTATTCAATTTATTCATGTTTTACCCAAGTTTACAGGGCCCAACTTGTTCTTGTTGGCAAACTTGACAGAATCTGTGACGTCATGTCAGACAAATCACCATTCAATCAGAGTACCAATTTTTTTTTCTTAAAAAATTCAATAAAATGATCCCTTTTTGCTTGGGTATACATGTAACTCATTGGGCAAAGCTTGGCTTTAATACCATTTATGCATGCATTTCATCAAGATTCATGATGGAATCTACATGAAATTCTAAAATTTACATTGATCCATTATTAAAGAAATTTTATATGCAAAGTGAATGAGAAGTTGCTATATCTAACATAGTAGAAGCTACTTTGGCATGACTCTTAAAATATTCATTTCATCATTGCTTATTCAGTAGAAAGCATTAAAATTGTTATTCATATATAATGTTAGCTGTACATGGATACTTTCTAAGATGAAGCATTTACCGTTCGGCATATTTTTAGCTGTAATATATTCCTGTCCATTAGTTTAAATATTACTGTACATTATATAAGACGTTAATATAAAACTAGTGACCCACGGTTGTAGCTACATATCTCATCTACAAATTATTGTTAGTGTACAAAAGAACCTACATAAAACTATTAATTCAATGTTATATATCACTATTTCCAAGGAAATGAAGTGTCAATCTATGTACCAAATATATATTAATATCTTCCCAAATGGAATTATTGTTCGAGGAATGTTATTAAAATAATGAAAATATATAAATTTTTATGATTATTAAAAAGATGGATTTTACATGAAATATATGATTTTTTAGCGCTCCTGATACAGAGAGGTAATGAAAATAGCCAATCAGCAGAGAAAGGCCCTCCATAAATACCTTTTAACCAGTAAAAAATGATTTACATGGGAATTTTTATCATCATATTTAGCCATCTCACACATGTCTACTATGGTTAAATACAACATGAAAGGAAGCAGAAGAGTCTTAGATGGTATGATATTAGGAAATATGTAAGCTGTGTCTACTAAAATTTGATTACAGTTCCATTTCCAAATGAGATAGAAACCCTATTATACATGTACATACTACATTTGAACCTGTCTGTAAAGAACACCCACCAGAGAAAGAAAATGGTCTCTAAAGACAGGCTAATCTTAATGTTTGCTTTCAAAGGAGTAAACAAAAAAAAAGGTGGTATTTTTGGGTATGGTCTTTATGTATAGGTGGTTGCACAAGTAGGTTTCGCTGTAAATGCACCGATGCTTTAATGAAGATCTATATTAATATTCAAATCAATACTGTTGAATTTGTTTATCATCATGAGTTGAAAAAAAGTCTGACTTTGTAATGGATAACGCACATGCTCGCAGAGCAAGTGCATTGTCAAAATTACAAAGATGGAAGGAGTCACAAACATAAGATAACTTATAGAACAACATTGTTTTATTTGATTTGAAATAAGGTTTTTTTATCTGTCATTTTATTTTTCGATGATTTTAAAGCATACCATTTCCTCCTGATTTCACAGGTGTGTTCTGTGCAAAAGGACTGAATTGGATATTTTGGCGCATAAATTTTGGCAGCTATCAGGAGAGGACTTGATATTTCGGTAAACTTGATGCAAGCAAAAGGTGGTGCAAGTTGACTATCAATACTCATGTTGTTAACATTCACCTCATGAAAGAAAATATTGGATATACTTTGAGAGAAAATGGAAGAACTATAATGAAATTAAGTGATTAAAATAATGGGAACTTTTTCTAACTAAAAAGCATAATGATATAATAAATCATAATTCTACCTGCTTCCGGGACATCAGTGCCAAGGGTAGCTGCAAAGGCAAATGAATGTATGCAACAAAGAAAAGGTGAATGGTGACTGGTAATATTGGTTATTAATAAGTTTCATTAGTTAGATATAAATATATATATGATCCTGTCATGGTTCTTAATATACACAGATTGAAATGATTTTCTGAGGGATGGTAATACGTAAGAATATTGAGTATAAGGTCATGGTGAACAAGAGCTCTATTCAATGAATGCTACCATAATTATAATATCTTCATAATGACAGTACATTTGAAGGTACTAAATGAATGTTTCTTTTTTTTTTCTTTGGTGCAATTCTAATCCGGGGGTGTGCGTCTTACAAGCTCTGCTTTTTGTCTACACATCACTTCATTTCGAAATTTGTTCTCGAATTGTTTGTGATATGGTTTTATTAATGAATGCTTCCAATGAATTCTTTCATTACATTAAGAAAACAAGGGTTTCTTTATACTGAAGTATGTTAAAAAGACAGGGCCTATCTTACAAAGAGGTATGAAATAAAAGAAAAATAAAAATATAAGATCTCTTTTAGCACCATTTCCATCAATATCAGACAAAGATAACACCTCTTTATAAGACTCATGGATGTTACCAGAAAGTTGCTATCAATTACAAATTGAAACACACATTTTCATTTGTGCATTATGTGCTTCTAACAAGATGCACATGAAACAATAAATTTCATTGGAATGTTTCGAATAGCTGTAACTGGCAATTAATAGCAACTTTCCAGCAATGCCCCCATATGGCATTTGTTCGTGATCCACTACTCAGAGCTAGTTTACCAGAGTCTTTTGCTGTACGAAACAACATTTTCTTTCTTCAAAGGAACTGATGAATTAACAGATGGGAAAGAAGGTGTAATTTTGTAATGATTCTAAACATTCTTGTATAGTATAAACCTGCAAAACTAAGATATGACTATGAATACAGTGTTGGTTAACACAGAGAACTTGATTATTCTGCCATGCAAATTGTGCCTAATAGACTAATATCTCTGAGCTAGAGTTGTTTTCTGATTGGCTAGCAAGATAATTATAATGATCAATTTCAATGAGGAAGAGCTTATACTTGAATAATTATTACATTGAATGCCTTATTCTCAAGGTGTGTTTCTGAGTAAAAAATAATTACCCTGAAAGATGTAATAATGAGAGAGCATCCATAGAAATCAATAATTATTTGCTCTGATTTGGGAATAAGTACTGAATAAACTTTTGTCATACATGTGAAATTCGCATGAGCAATAGCAATATGTTGTGTGTGAAACATATGAAGGAATCAATTAAAAAATATGATCCATTTCTAGTTCGATGTATTATCAAGGTTATGATAATGAATCAGGTTGATCCAAAAATCTTGTGTTTGTGAAAATAATAACCATCATATCAGATGAAATGCATATTAGCATTCAGCATTAAGATGCGTCTTGCAATTAAATAGATACGGTGAGATTGTGCAAGAGTGAGAAATAGAAGACCAAACCTGAAGGATCTATCCAAGAAGACCAGCGTTTTAAAATAGTATCTAAAAATAAGCACACAGGACAGGTGATAGAACAAATTTTTAACAAATAGCAGTTTTCATGACTGATTACTTTGATGGTTTTTCATGAAATGCATGTATTTTTCATGAAATGCATGTATTTTTCATGAAATTGATATGAGAAGCTGAATTATTGCTGTGTGCAGAGAGCTGAATTTGTACTGTTAGTGCATGGAAGACCTTCTGTGACGTGCAAATGTTTCTTACAATGTGAAAAATAAATGCCACAATATGAAACTTAATCTGAATAATATGTTGCAACATAACGGTAGACGTTTTAATATGTATAGCTGAATATATTATTCATGATAGCATTGCAGTTGATTCTCAGAACATAATAGAAGTGAAAGAAGAGCACATTTTGTAAGCTCCATTGGTCATTTGATGAATTAATGGTGCCAAACCACCCCCCCCCCCTTGTCTACCATAAGTAGCCCATAATTTGTATATCCCACTTATGTATTTGTATTCCATGGCAATACACTGCTTTTATTAAGTGGTCCCTTTTTTCAATGAAGATATGTTCAGAAACCCAGAGATGCCAACTGTTCAAGAATATGCGTGAGGCAAAATTAAAGTATGAATAAAGGACCAGATGAACAAAAGTGAGAAACCCACGACAACAACGACCATGATCTCAGCTATTCACTTGAGATAAAAGCCCTGAATTCACATGCAAATACAAAATATACCTCATGCATATTCCGTAATGGTTGGCATCTCTGCAGACCTTTTAAGTATTTTTTCAGAAGTTTTTACACTTTCTCATATTTCAAACTATTCCACCAGATTATATTGAATTTAAGCCTGTGGAAGCCCTAGATTAATATCATTTGCCAACCCTGTGGGAATAATCATGTTGATCTCATATATTTCACGGACTGAACTGAAGAATATGCATGGGAACTCTCCTCGAGGCTCTCCAGAAGAATTTTAGGGGCACTAAAATGGGCTGCCATGTAGTACGATTGAGGTTACAAAGGGGTCTATAACTCACTCCCCCCACCCCCCCCAAAAAAAAGGATTTAAGGGGACCTTTAGGAGAGCAATCACTCTTACTACCCTGAAATTTCAATCCCTGATATTTGGGACTTTTGGCACCACTGTATTCGTGATCAGACGTGCAACGCTTGCACAAATACCAAGTTGGAAATGATACCAGTTTGGCAACCAGAGCTAAAACAAAAATTGTCACTTTGTGTTGGCAAGAGAGGTCAAAGCTAGGTCAGGAATCACGTTTGGGCATAACTCGCCATGAACTAAGGTACATGTACCCAGATCTTGATTGATGCAGTTTAAAAAATTTGGGCCATACATAGTTCATGCCGGTGGATAAAGGGGTTTTCTGAGGGGATAGGTGAGCTGCATTATGGTATTGTGTTCTCCAAATTGATCAAATTGATAAATGGAAAGCACTATATCTATGTATTTTTGGTAAATATTAATTAATGAATGATAAACCCCAAATTGATCACTAGAAAGCATAGACTATATTGATGTATTTTTGGTAAATATTCATTAATGAATACTAAATGCCTTAAAATCCAAATTTAATTAGTTTGTTTCACTTACTTATCAAATGAGGACCAAAATGGAAAATATAATGATCTAAAATTGGCAGGGTGTATGAGCCTATATTTTATTAACTCTTTCGCTACAACATTTCAGTTTCCAGTTTCCCTATATCTGTACAGAATAAAATGCAGGAAATTAGGGGGAAATATGGAATACATAGGTAAAGCATTGTAAGTTTTTGCTTTGTGTTCAAACGGAGAGCCGCTCTCACCGGCTCGAAACAAGTCCAGATTAACATACGGTATATTATATGCAAGCTTCATTGGTGGATCCCCACATATCCTTGTTTGTTTACAGTGACGTCAGCAATGTCGTACAATATGTAGTATCTTTAATATTGCGCCGCTGTGAGCGAAAGAGTTAACTGTGTAAAAGCACAAGGTTGCAATGCACCTTCTTAATCTGCAAATGACAACTCAATTGCCTGCTAACATACAGATAAGTAGTATTGTAGAGATGCTAATAAAGAAGGGGAGTTTGTTGGATCTTTGGTGTTCACAATTAAAATTTCACGGTAAGACATCACTATATTTTATGTATAAACTTGGATGTATGTTGACATACATGTAATTTCTACAACTCACTTTGAGATGCTAGTGATTTGATTGGTGGAGAACAGTCACATGATACCATTCAATTGAAACTATCCGGTTTTTATAGCATGCAATGTTACACAAAACTATTCAAGTTTGGGGCTGTATCCCAATATCTAACCATGCAAAAACATCCAGAAACATCACAAACAAATTCTATCAACTAATAAATGCAAATCGAGAATCTAATTTTCTCTAAAGCAATTTAAAAACTCAAATAATAAATTAACAATTCGGAGGTTGGATGAGTCACAACCTTTTCAAAATGGTAAACTGACAATTAAAAGATGTTGAATCCAACCTTTTCAGTATTCGATCCAACATCCATAAAGAGTAAATGTACTATTTGTAAAGGTTCTCACTCCTCCAGCATTTTGAAATATCAAGTCAACATATGATTTTTTTATTTAATAGCATGTGCAATTTCAAGATAGATATACATGTATATATATGACCGATGTATGTCTATGATGTACATGTATGTATGAAAAGAATATTACACCTCGAAAGATGTTGAAAATGATCATATTATGGCACTAATATTATCACTAGGGCCTTCACGGAAACCAGTATCAAAACTGCTGATAGAGCTATCCTACTGAAATAAAACTAATAAATAAAGATAAATAAATAAAACTTGATGAATTTATAAATTTGTCAATATATACTGCACAATCTGTGATCATATTACAACAGATCACTGGAAGGAATGAACTACTCAATGAAATGACTATTTCCAGCTAAATTTTAGATTGTTATACAAAATGTCCATCTACTTGCACAGAAGAATTCACAAGAGGAGCTTTAAGAGCAGTTCAGAATATACATGGCATATATATACGGGTAAATATGCATAGATACACCAATGATAATGTGCTATTTAATGCATTTGTACAGATCTTCCTCAATTAAGTATTCTTGAATTGCAATCAGCTTTTAAGGCTTCCATTTCACGTGTGATTCATAATTCATTCAAAGACTTTATGTATATCTTACATGAATATATTGTTATAATGCCAAGCAGGAATAAACTTTTATTTTCTTAGAAAGACAATGGTGCATAAGATACAGAAATTGTTGCAAACGTGTTGCCAATTTCAGGTTTTTAGTGATCATATATGCACTTTAAAAAAAACCTGGTGTCACACGACAGATTGTTACACAATGGCAATGGTTATATTTTGTGTAGAATTTTCTGTCTTTCTGTTCAGGTGACTGGTATATTTTTAGAGCTCTTAATCAAACCATTAAATATGTTTTATCATCCTGAAAGATTTCAAAAGTAAAATATCTTGGTGTAAACTGAAAGTGCTATATTTGTGAATAACCTGATATTACATGGCAAGGGCCCTTTTTGACAGTTTTGCTGTTTTTGGAGTAGTTACTGTATAAGATGTCCAAAGGGTAAACATTTTTGGCTGAAACTGGCAAAATTGGCAACAGCTTTTTTCCAGAGTTTTCGCTCTAAAGACAATAGACGAGACAAACGCATGCATGTTTTCTTTGCTTTCACGATAAAACACAAGATGCGTGCCACAACCCATCCAGCGAGATTGGAACATCCATGCACCAGAACAGAAAAAAAATGTTGATAAGACATACCCTGGTCTCGTATAGATGTGATCCTTTCTGGAGGCTTAGGGGGTGAGCTATTGAAAGCATGAGGGTCAGACGATGTTCTCTTGTGCCCCAAATCCACAGGGGGAGGGGGCGCTTTTTTCTTGACGCTCGCCGCTGTATATATACACACACACACACACATACACACGTACGTACAAATGACCACACGAGAGAGGGAAGGTGGGTGTTAAAACACACATGTGAATGGGAGGGGGGGGGGTGATGTGGAGAAAGGGAAATAGATTGTTCAGGATTTATGAAGAAGGGTGATATGTGGAGTGAGATTAAAAACACACAGATAAATGGGGGGGGGGTATTCAAAAAAGGCAAAAGTGAACAAGTGAAAAAAGTTGAAAAGTAACGTACGATACGAGGGGTAATGATGAAATTAATGAAATCACTCGAGTGAGGTTAAATGGATGAAATGTAAACCAAAATCAATTGTATTATTGGAAGGGTAAAAAAACATGCACATGAGTAGATAGAGAAGAAGGGAATAAAGATATGGAGTAGAAAGAAATAAAAGAGGAACTCATACTCAAATAATTGCATATATGAACAATGATAAACAAACAGGAATCATGCATATAGATGATCAAATGAATATGAAAAAACAAGGAGACAATATGTGAATGGATTAGATAGAAAAAAAACATAGTTTGGGGGTCGGAATACAATGTAAAGAGGAAATAAAATAAGGCAAGTAGATGTTTAGAAAACAGAGAATGACAAAAACAAATGAGTGACAGGAGGTAAAAATAAATGGAATATGACAACATGTTAGAACAGAACACCACAAACAAAACAAACACCAGAAGAGAAGAGGGAGGGATTGGAGAAGGGGGAAAAAGAACAATGATATTTGAATGAGTACAAATGAATTAAAATAACAAATCATTACATGAATAAAATCCATGAAACTTGTTACCAAATCAAATCGATATGACAATCATGTTAATAAATAAAAATTCATAATAAAGCCAATGGATGAAGGATGTGACTATGGATCTGGGGTCTCATTCGTTGGAAGGGTGTGGAGGGGGGGGGGGTTGATGGAGAGACGTGCATTCATCTCTAAAGAAATGCAGAGATGCCAACCGTTTCGGAACATGCACAAGCTGTATCTTCATATTAATTTGAGGCTTCCATAACAAGTGCTAAGCGCATGGTTATTCTTGTCATATTTTATCTCACTTTTGTTCAGTTCTTGCATTGTTCACATTTTATTTTTTTTACCTATGCATTTTCTGGAACGGTTGGCATCTCTGGGGACGGGTACCAAGATGCATTCATACACAAACTCTTTCACATCAGCACTAATCTAAATCTACAAGGAACGATCCATTTATTTATCTTCTTATGCTTCAAAATTAATACTATCCCTCGGAAAGTCATATTGACGCTGTAAATCTGCCTAAATGATAGGCAACATGATTCATTGGAGAATAAACAGTGATATCAACATAGGCACATATCAGTTTATCATGTCACAAATGCCAGAATAAACTTTTTTTTTTAATTCTCACAAGTACTCACTCAAATAATCCTCCACATTTGGACAATTGCTTCAGAAATGTGGGAGAAAAAAGCCCCATCTATATTTCCAATCATATGGTCCCTTAAGTTAGTTTTCAATTTCATAAAGCATTATATAGGCCTTTTTTTTTTTCTTCCTTTTTTTTCCTTTGATGTAAAATGAAGCAAACTAATCAACTATAATTTTACTGAAGGTTTGAACCGAGTTTTAAGTTTTTTAAAGAAATTTTTAAGAAAATACATTAATTAAAGGGGGAAAACAAAATGCATTGAAATTAGAATGCTAGGTGCAGAAGAAGGGTGATGCATTGGTATTTTGCAGTGCCCATGAATATTCCCTAAGGCAATTTTATTTATGATTACCATTTGAACAGTCAAATCACTAATATTTGACAAATGAAAATACCCTTAGTTCAATTTTTAATCATTAGGTGTAAGAAAAATGTTCTTTGTCTTTGACAGCATCAAAAGATGAATCAATAATTTTCATCAACATTGTAACCAATCATGACCACAGCCTTGAATTGGCAAATTAAATGAAAAGAAGAAAGACAAATTCCGTTGAGGATTTGAATAAATGACCAAAATATGCCCTTTGTACCGCTCAAAATGACAATGAGTCTGAACATAAACCCATATTCGCCACTTTTCCACATTTTTTTTTACAAGGTGCATGCAAAATCAAGTATCATTAAATTAACCAAGTAACAATGGTTACACACTGAGCTTGATAGGAAAAGGTACATGCATAATCATAATATTTTAACCCAAATGTACAGCTGAAGTTGCAAAAAGTCATTACCCACATGGATAATCATATGATTATAATTATAATTTTGAAAAATACTATTAGTCGCAAAACTGGGAAAAGGCTTGACCCTATTAAAATTTCAAATGAATAAATGAGCTGTAAGGATGAGAATCTAGGAAGTAAACCATCAATTTAACGCAAGAAGTCAAGCGTAATTGGGGGAAAATATGAACAGAACTCAAACTTTAAAAAAATATTAATGAGATAATCCCATTGTTTTCTTGATATCATAACATCTAAAAGATTAATTTAATTTTGAAGGAAGAAACCCAGAAAACCTACAGCATGCCCCTATATTACATAAACAAGAAAAAATTGTATGCATACCCGGAGATTTTCCCCAAATCACCCCAAAAGTAAATAAGGATGTGAACTCTGACACCAGGAAAGGAACCATCAAATACAGTCCTTGCTGTCACAAATATCAATCACTGCTAGATGAAGGCAAGAAAACAACACCTGTCACTCGCTTAAAACAAAAAAAATCAAAATATATTGCTAAAGTCTAACTCTCGTACCTTGACTGACAAACGCTGAAAACTTAAATTTCATTTGCCACAGTCCCATTTTAAATTCCGGTTCCGATTGCAGCGTTATAATTGCTGGAGTTGTGACAGCAAGAAATTACTTGAAATTGATTGTAAAATGTCATACTTGCATGTCATTGACAAAGATTCAAAATATCAAGTCAATATGAGAGGGCTGAACTGAGGTAGAATTTACTCTTTGTACAGAGTATTCTAGATGAAATTTAGAATACGTCTGTAGCTGTTTGTTATATGATCACTGTATGGATATTCAACAAGGTTTTCATAGGTTTCAATGGGATAATTTTACAGGATGTGGGATATCAAATATTACAATACTAGGGTTTATTTCACAAGATGAATAGGAAAACTAAATCACTGATATTCCTTGGTATGTAATCAATTAAAAACGGATCATGCATACAGCGTCATGAGGGGAACCACTTGATCTAAAAACAAAATATCACAAGTATCAAGTTGGGGAAAATCTGTACAGATTTTTATAATAGACTTTAGACTTTACGAGAATGTCCAAATATTTAGCCAACAACCCCTGTAAAAAATGACAACACTATTTATCTCTACCAATGATACCAAAACAAAAATATTTTCATGCAAAAATAATAGCACTTTTCAAATATGAGATTCCAAAATATAGATAAACAAGGCTTTAAAAAATGGGGGGAACAAGTACTGGGCCATGCATATTCAACTGAAATAAGCGCTTCACCTCTCCTGCCTCTCCTATGGCTTCCTTCACGTGGCAAAACAAAAAGAAAATTTTCAAGGGGGAAAAAAGATGATAGCACATGAATGCAAAGCTTGGAAACTTTTCTGCCAATGAGATGGTCAAGCAAAGAAACTCAAACAGAGCAGGATTCATATCACAGCAATCAATGAAATTTTTCCGGTCTCTCTTTCGTTAATTTGAATTATGGTGTTCTCGATTTCAGTCAACAGTGATGAAGGGCACATCGACCGGATTTAGTACGCCATAGTTTTGCACATCTGCTCTCTGTTATGCACGCAACTAGCTGTGACGTAACAATGAGCCAACGCGCAAAACTATGACATACTACTTCCAGTCGACGTACCCTTCATCACAGTTGACTGAAATTGAAAACATCATATTGGTTTAGATCAAGAGTAGCAGTAACCAGAGCTACCAACCGTTCCAGAATATGAATGAGGTGTATTTGCATGAAACTTCAAAGCTTTTATGAGAACTGAGTGGATGAGAGTATGATTATTTGTGTCATGCTTGCTCTCATTTTTGTTAAGCTGCTGCGTTATTCACATTCTAATCTTAATCTCATGCATATTCTGGAACATTTGGTATCCCTGGGTAACTCTTGAATCCATTACATACATAATACTCTATCAGAAAAAACACAGCAACGTATATGTAGGATTTATCGAGAAAAGATATTTGTTGTAAAAGGAGATAAAAAATATTTTCTTTTTGCGTTCAAGCATATAGCATAGTACAAGAAACCACCCTTCTCTCCCATAAAACAGATATATATATTTCTGTATTTATAGTAGAATAAATTGTTTCGGGCAAAAATGTGACTTGTCACAGTGCAATCAGACAGAACCAGGAAAATCAGTGTTTTTGTTCCACCCAAAACACCCTATTTGTTTGAAATGGAAGCCAAACTTTAGAGACCTTTTTTCTCAAAGAAATACTTTTAAGTAACCCAAATAAATGTTCTTGTGTCTCAAAAGTTCAGTTTATCACTCAATACTTGGTATATGAAGCTGATCAATACTTACAATACATATAGAATGTGAATTTGATTAATTATAGTTTAAAAAAAAAACACTTTCAATTCTATCCGAATTCTACATGACAGGTCACAAATATAACCGATCATTTATCATACCAATATGTGTGTGGCAAGGCAGAAAAGTAAGAAAGCCTAATATGCACACTACCATTCTTGAAGGCATAACAAGGTGATTAAATACACTATCATACATACAAAACTGAAAGTAATAAAAGCCTGCAATCATTCTGATAATCAAACTTTTCATACTTATTTAGCAGTTACACTGTTATCAAACATTATGTTTAAAAATACCAATATGAAAACCCATAAAATAATCTCAATATGACAGATTCATCTAGACCTAGAGAACCTCATTAAATTAGGGAAATTCCCTAAATGACAATTTAGTCATATCACATCTATGCAAGACTCATAGCATGCATCAGTGGTGGTTGCAAAAAAGAGCAAGACAATTTCCTGTTTCAGTCTGAGAAAACATTCAATACTTCCTCCATTCACTTCAACACTCCATGTATGCTCATAAACAAAAACAAATCACATGCAAAAAAGGTGCAGAATAAAGGGCTGTGAAGATGATTTTCTTGGAAAGGACTTCAAATTGCATTTCATTTGTGTTTCAGGAAATGGAGCAAGAAATATATTTGTACTGGCTTGTCCTTGTTATCATTTGTGTCATATTTCGATGAAAAATGTAATTCGGTCTACAGTCAAATTTAAGGGCAAAGTAAAGGAAACGCACATTATTCAATGTGTGTCATTAAAATAAATATCACTGAGAATTTATTTCAAAAACAAAAAGAAAGACTCAGTACACCTTCAAAAAAAGTTGTATTAAGGTCAGTCCAACAATTTACCACTAAAATTTCAGGAACTAAAAAGGAGCATACTGGTCCGTGCAGGCATTGTATTGAAGACAAAATATTGTACTTCATCATACTCCATCAAAAAAGGAATGGAAATGAAAATGATTAATTCATCTCTCTAAAAAAAAAAAAGAATAAGCTGATGAATTTTGAAAGAAAAAGTAGCATGAAATCAAGGCAAACATAATCAAGCAGGCAATCCAACTTAAAAGGAAAAAGAAACAAAAGTGAACCAACAGAAAGGTTTATGAAAGTTTCAAAGGGGATGGCCGGAAATCGTTCAAAAGTTTAGTGTACTTTCAAGAAATTATAGCTAAATAGCATATGATGGACACATACACTTTGGGGGGGGGAGGGGCATATAAAAAAGAATGACTTTGATACTGTTAAATTTGAAAGCAATTACTTCTAACAAAGATATTAAAAGAATTCAAAGCAAATATAAAATTAAAGCCATCACAAATTATAGGTATTTAACATTTCAAACACATATTTATGTATTTGGGACAATGGGAGAAAAGTAGAGGAATTGTTGGTTCACTTTATAGCTAACTAAAGGGGGGGGCAAGACAACTCAAATGCCTGGCATAGCAGCAGCACAAGTCGTACCAGAATAAGACCAATGGTTGTGATGACCAAACGGAAGACTAAACATCACTGAGGAGAGCAAAAATCACAAATATCTCTCTGAAAATAAAAGGGCTGTACGATATCATCCCTTGCACGATGGTAGAAAAAATATCCCTTTCAGAATATCCAGCATTAAAAAATTCACAGTCCTGGATAACTATCATTTTCTTCAAGATCCTTGTACTTTTTTTTTCATATTTTGGTGAAACAATAATTACTGAGAAATTTTTTTTGTAAAGAAATGAAAACGGTATGTTTTATATCATCATCAATTACACCAATTACCCACTTATTCTAGTCAACTTTTGAAAAGATGCAAAAGAGAAATTACAAGAATTATCAACAAAAAGTGATAGAAAGAGGAGCGATATTATGTAATAAATAGCAAGAGCTTGAAAAATAGTTTGCTAGATGGCAATTTCATTAGCAACAAAATAATCATTTACAATTTCATAAAAGAAGAATACAATTGCATTAAGCAGAAGTATTGAGGGGGCCTTGAGAGCACATGCCTGAGAAAAAGGCTTAAAAGAAAATGAAAGCTGAATGTTTATGCCAATAATTATTCAGCCATGTTTGAGTAAAATTAAAAGAAAATATATTAAGATGGTAATACTCAAAGTATGAAAGTGTGGTCATTTTGCCATTCGGGCAGAGAGAAAAAGTGTGTGGTCAGAAAAGGATATTGTTAAATCAAAGAAACTGTAAGTTAGATAGTAAAAAATAATATATCGACACAGGTAATGGAAGTGAAAATGATTCACACTTAATTAGTTTCTTTCATTCAAAATTTCACCACATTATGTTCGAAATTGAATTTCGTTAATCCATTCTTATGAATTTAAGTTGCCTAAGCTATTCATGAAATGATTTGTTTACTAATTGCCTTTGCATTTCAATCGTATCGAAAATGTACAGTAGTTTTCCTTATTGGCATTCTTATGGAATTTATGAAATTGACATGAATGAAATATAATTGCACGCATAGAGATTATCACAAATGCCCAATTAAACTTGTTTTGTTGAGAAAGATTTCATATAAAATCTATACCGGTGGTGCAAAATATCAAAATATGCAGAAATGGTTGAAACATTCAAGCTTAATCTTGTGTGTTTCCTACTTGTTAATGCTCTTTTTATTGTCCTATTCATACTCACTTCTCCTTGGCGGGACTGGTGGGGGCGGCATTCTTAGTTTGTCAGAGGTGCTTTGGTCTCCCTTCACATTAGCCATGAGCATATCTGAGAATCAATCCCTCGATGACCTCGGAAGCGTGCTGACGGGAGAGTTGGGTAGCGTCTGGGGTCTGTGATTTGGTCTTCTTGGACTCTGAAAGTAGAACAAAATGAAGTTGTTTCATTCGTCTGTGATTTCATGAAGTGGCAGTCAGATGTAGAATTATTCTATGAACTAACAAAGCAAAAATTCCATTTACAGAAGTGCTAGCACATTAGCATAATGATAATAATAATATTCAGTCCTTTTATAGCACATACATGTAACACATAGCCATAGCATGTCCCTATGCGCTTACACAGCAGAAAAAGAAATAACAGAATGGAGAGTGGAGAATAAAGATCTGCTTTAAAAAGCAAGAAAACAACGTACATTTGATATTATGCACCGGGCTCATGTACATGCAAATTATTTGTTAAATAAATACTTCTTAAGCATAGCCTTATACTTATCTAAATCTGAAATATTTCTCAGGTAATTTGGGACTGAGTTCCATAGAATCGAGGCTGCATGAATGAAAGAGCGTTCACCATAAGATATGGTTTTTACCGAAGGAACTACAAACAGATTTTGTGTGCTTGATCTCAAGCTACGAGCCGGCTGGTATAAAGTGAACAATTCAGATAAGTATTCTGGAGCTATTCCATAGAAGCATTCATAGGCAAAGACAAGTAATTTAAAGATTATGCGGTTATGAACAGGATTTGGGTTTGTTTGTATCAATACAAGAAGGCAATGTCCCTTTGTCAGTTAATCAAATTACAGATGTATAATCTTATCCCAAACTGACAATCGATCCTCAAACAACTGCCTCTCCTGTAACTTTTTGGCCTAAAACCCAATGAACCGTAAAAAAACACAAAATGTACATTTGTCTGAACTTCTAATGGATGCAAAACATTATGTCATAAAATAAAAACCTTGTGTACTAAAAAACATTTCTTTACAGTTTTGCATGAAAAAGATAGTTATATTTTAAAACAAGTTTACCCAAACCACAGATATTATCAACGTCCAATGACTTATATGGCCATATCCAAATACCACTTGAGAAGAATACAATGCCAGTTAGACCCTTCTTTTCCTATTCTTTTGGAAAGAATTATGTTGCAAATTTGTTTTTATGAAGTACCCCAAAAAATGGCTATATTCCCAATATTCCATTATAAGTAGTGTATAGAGACAGCAAGAAACATTTGTACCATAGATGGGTTTACTGATAAATGCAAATTGTATTTGTTCTCAATACACCAAGGTTGTTCTTGACCCAAAAGCTTGCCCAAAGCTCATCCAACATAGCAACATGACATGCAGGCAAACTGGATTCCGAATATTGTATTCCAATTGTTCCTAAAGCCCCGGTCACAAAGAGGCCTGGAAGCAACATGATTGAACATGATTCTTTGTTAATTCACAGTCAACTGCCTAAGAACAAAGAGTCTTGTTCAATCATGTTGCTTCCGGGGCCCTATGTGATCGGGGCTTAATCGGTTTAAGGAACATCACATAAGTACATTAATTCACAAGAAATCTGCATAAATATATCAGAAAACCATTCTATATATCAAACCTGTAAAGGCTTCTTATGATCCCTGTCATCCAAGTCATCATCGCTGAAGTCCACTCCGTCCTCGTTACCCATCATGCCCCAGCGGAACTCCACATGCTCACATTGTGTGACCTTGCCTGACATTGCAGAACGGAGCAAGTCCTCGCAATGTGTGTTACCATATAATATAGCAACATCTAAAGCAGTCTGCTTGGATTCATTTACTGTTGGAAGAGAATAAAATGAAAATGGCGTCAGCAGTTTCCAAAGCAGAATAGCATTAAAAATACACTCATGTATCACTTAGGGGGTGTTGTTCAAAAGTTGCCCAAATCAACCATAAATCAGGTGCAAATGGTAATGCACATTTTCACTCGTGCATAATATTCTAACAAGGCGCGCATGAAACAATGATTTTGATTGACGAGTTCCGATCAATTGCAACTTTTGAACAACACCCTCTTACATTTTGTCAATGACACATCCATAACAATTATTTTCCAGACATATTTCCAGGCACAACTTTTAACTCGCAAAATCACTAAACATAATTAACACCCCATGCCCAATACTAATTTATTGGTAAATTGCTTTCTAATCCGTCTAATCTACATCGACAATTAATTGCTTTGCAGACTCTAAAGATTATCCTAGGTAGTTATAAATTGTTTTCAGATGTTCTAGGTACTTCATAATAGTGATTACTATGATCTATACCAAAAATAGAGGATACACTCACCTATTTCTATATTAGCACTCCCTCTGAGTAGCAGCTTGACGCATTCCACCTTGTCGTACTTGGCAGCGAGATGGAGCGGGGTGCTCCCGTCGGTCATCTGATGGTCGATCACCGTCGTGTTCTGGATGATGAAGTCGACGATGTGGAGGTTGAGGTCGTCCTGCTGCTCGACGGCGTGATGCAAAGCTGTTCTATTGCCAGTCTGGATGGTAATAGA
Organism: Temnopleurus reevesii; assembly: GCA_036244855.1. Lineage (NCBI taxonomy): Eukaryota > Metazoa > Echinodermata > Echinoidea > Temnopleuroida > Temnopleuridae > Temnopleurus > Temnopleurus reevesii. The sequence goes on from BQKZ01001746.1 coordinate 46,283, forward strand.
AATGGGAAAAAAAAAGTAAGAGGAGATATCTTTTTTAAGTTGATACATACATACATACATAATATTTTAATTATGTATTCAATATGTATCATACAATTTTATATTGTACCTTTGTATCTATTTTGTATTTTTAATTGTATACATGGCCCCTTGGTAGATCAATTTTACTATTGAAAGGTATAAAGAAGACCTGAATAGATAGATAAATAAATAAATAAATAAATACATGTACTATCATCACCAAACAACTTTTAAAAGCAGATGTGCCAACTGTTTGGAATATGCATGAGGCTAAAATTAAAACATCAACAACACAATAGCTAAACAAAACATCAAACACGGCGAGGCATAACATCCTGGCATTTTCGCAGTATCTTGGTTGTTATTGGCCAGCGCGCTCCTCCACATGAAGAATCTTCAAGAACTAGCCAATCACATGGGATACATCGCATAAAAACCTTGCCATGATGCCATGCCGTCTTTGGCGTGCCAAGGCCATAACTCACCGAATTTGGAAGAGGAGCAAGTAAGTCAACGCCCTCAGCAAAAACCCGTAACACTTGGATGATCTCAGAGAGGAGTAGAGCTTGTCGTAGATCAAACATAAGCGTACTCGGCTGGGCAGCTGTATTCAGCACATATTTTTTCTTCTCGTACTTTGCTCGTATGAACTCTTTCTTTACATCCCTGCAAGTTTCAGAACAAAGATAAATGATTTTGCAAAAAATCATAACATTTTGACTCAGTTTGAAAATTCATCAGCAAGACAATCATTCTTGAATTTGTCCTGAAAAGGAGGAATGAAAAGCACTTAATAAAAAAAAGTATGATCCAGCTAGAGATGGCTAACCCAACTTTCAAATGAACTAATCAGTTTTCAGAGCTTACTATTAACCCATCTTCATCTGAAGACGGGCTGGTAAACTGTATCCGACACATTGAGTTTGCTGAGGACCAATTCAAATAGATAATTGCAGTCCACATAGTGCAAACCACAAATCACTACAACAAGCAAGCCCCAGTCTTCTTTAAGAAATGACATTTTATTTATATTTCATCTTAAATGATAATTTATTGATTTTATGAATAATGAAAATAGGAGGGCTGGCATGATATAAATGTACAGAATAAGAAAATGACCTTAAACCAATTGTCATTGTCATCCTTATACCTTGTTCACTTATATACAATATAATGCTAGAAGTACAAAAGACATTTCTACCTCTGTGAAAGGAAGTCACCATTAAAAATTTGCAGAAGAAAAACAAACCACAAGTATAATAACAGAAGCATATTGGAAAGCATTGTCACCTGACTAAACAGTACTCAGAAATTCTATGCCAAAATTACATCGAAGTTTACATTAGCATTAATATCAAAAAGCGAGTAATGCAAATGGAGTGAGGAAAATTCAGAGTTGCCAACCATTCTTCAATATTGATGAGATGTGCTTTCATATAAATTCATTGTTATGTTAAAAAAAAACCATTTGGTTCGGCTGTTTGGCTATTTTTTATTTAATACTTAATGGTTGGCACCTCTGATAATATGAAATTTCAGTCAACTGTGACGAAGAGCATGTCAACTATGACGAAGAGCACGTCGACCGAAAGTAGTATGTCATAGTTTTGCGTGTCCGCTCCGGTAGCAGTACTCTTTTTCACAATAGACTGAAATCGAAAACACCATAATTATTGAACAGTTTGACTTACATAGAGCTGTTATGTGAAGGCTTGTTCCCTTCTAGTTTAGCTTCGTAGACCTCATTAAAGTCTTCATTCCCTACAGTTATTGCAAGCTACGAAGCACAAACAAAAAGAATGCAAAAAAAGTCAGACAAGGGAACTGTTTCACCAAAATACGAAAGACTGTAAGAATTACTTGTATCAGTTCTTGTGGGTAATGACTGATGGTGTTATGAGCCATTCTTTAAGTTTTTCTTATCTTGGTGAAACACTGCCTAGATTTAACAAAATGAGGGAAATAAAGAACATAGAGAATGAAATTTACACTGGCAAATGAGGCATATATTGGCAGATTAAATTTATAAAGTAGCAAGATAATTGTAATTCAAAGACAGGTTGTTATTCTACGTCCATGATTGCTCATGACATTTGCTATTCCGATGGTGTGTAAAATACATTTTAACATTCAGAAAAAAACTAAAAAATAACAGTCTGTAATAAAAAATGAAAATCAAGAAAGTTTTGCAAACAAAACACATACCAAGTTGAATATTGAAACAAGGAATCAATAAACTTCACATATAACCAAGGCAGAAAGTTATGTTATGTTCAAGAATGCAAATCACAAATCTAATTAAAATAGTGAATCATCTAATCTTGCTAACAACTTGTACAAAAAGCCTACAAGTGTACTAATGCATCTGAGATTAGATAAGAACAGTGGTTTATGAGTCATCATAGAAAACAATTGCAAATGTTTGTTACTTTATTAGTAATATGACTGATTAGGCAGACTAATTTTTGACAGATCTGAGCAATCAGATTAATCTAACTGACCCAGAATTAAAAATAGTAGTGATATGTAATTAATCTCACTAACCAGTAGATGTGCAGTGCTGAGATGGTCTGACTGCATCCTTCATAAGTGTTTTTCTATGAACCACATAGCATACTCTACACGTCAGGATACCTATATTAGAACTGAGTCTGTACAACTTCAGTTCCATTTTTATTGGCTTAATGACGAATCAAAGCAAAAAGAACTTTCTCTACAATACTGACCAGAAGATGTGCCGTGCTGAGCCTGTCTAATTCTAACGACTGCACCCTTGACATGTGAACACCCATCTCT
>BQKZ01001746.1:50004-73232 GCA_036244855.1 Temnopleurus reevesii
GAACATTCTATACACGTCAGGATACCAAGATTTGTTGATAACCATTGCGGATCTGCAAGTAAACAATAACAAAATTATGTGCTGTTATGTGCTGGGTGACATAACAGAGATGGCACAAGGAGAATATCAAATTTCCTGAAATAGTTAGAAAATAGTATGAAAATTGCCACTTGCCTATATTTTTATACACAAGAATCTCACCAAAATTTCCTAAAGAGTGGCATCTCAGATATAGTAATCATTTATACAAACAGCAGAAGAAAATCTAATCATATAAGGATCTGGTTTGATAATCTGATCTCTATTAAATGGAGCAATCCCTTCATAAATACAGTTCTGAAGTTACATTATTGGGGTCATTTATCTCATGGACAAAGATCCCTACTTGACTGTTTGATCAATGCAATTTGGTAAATGCATGGAAATGAAGGAAGCAGTTAAGATAAAAAGACCAAGGAAAGTAAAGGAACTATGAATGCATCTCCATCTTTAAAACCAAAGTACAATTTTTATATGTAAAAAGTAAATGCATTGTGAGAAGAAAAATTAATTCATCACCTGCAGCTGTGCAATCACAGCATACATTGTTGCCAGGCAACCGCTTGACCTCCATCACAATACTCTGAGTAAGATCTTGGAGCCCTCTATTGGCTGCCTCTGACGGAGATGAGCCCTCGTTGAAGACCGCTTCTAAGGCAAACTTCTTGCTGTTGTTGAGAACTGAAATCCATTCCTCGGCTTCATCTTCTGTCTCCGCCATGAAGTGGTACGTTCTATCTTCTGCAAATTGGCAATAGGAAGATGAAGTAAAGTGTCTTTCTAAAATCTTGATTTATGCACTATAAGATTCATACAGGTATACAATCAACTCTGTCTAATAGTGTTTACCTGATACAGAGGTCATATTTGAGCATGCCATTTTATGTGTTACATCTAGGTACCTATCATGTATAGCTTCATTGATTCTAGTCAGAATCTCATTCAAGTTATCCAGGATTTTTTTTCATTTGAAGATGTCCCATTTGTCTATAATCATGACATTAAACATATTAAAGATAACTCATTAAAAAACAAGTCATCTTTATTCTTGAATTCATAAAGAATGTCTTCACTTCGAACAATCAAACTATTTCTGAAAACAAATTTAATTTAAAATTAAAAAAAAAAAGACCTGAATAATATTATACATAAAGGCCCTTATTCCGATAGCGAGGTTTAACTTAACCTGGGACTAAGTCATTGTTATTAAGACCCGGGCTATTCAAAAGTTAAACCAACAGTCTAAATGACGATGACTTAGACCTGGGTTAAGTGAAACCTCGCTATCGGAATACGGGCCATAGAGAGGAGATATATACATAGTTGCAAAACAAATGAGGCAGAACATCTAATTCTGTTTGAAAGATCAAACATTGGGTGAATCCCCCGATATAGGTTACTTACGTGCAACAAGGTCAAAGTACTTTCTGCTGGACTCCTCAGGAGACGGTTTGACCTGACAGGTCAAAAGGTTGAGTTTGGCAGGGGCGCGGCTGGGCGTGGAATGTGAGATATGCAGATAACCATCACACACGTCACACTTGCGCTTCTGGTAGACCTTGCGCAAGCCTTCCGTGCGCTTGTGGAGGTAGCCTGACTTCTCTGTGCCTGCGTCATTATTGGTCTCGAGCTGATGCAAGCTGTAGCCTTGCTTTTCAGGTGGGGTCTAACAAGAACAAAACAAAAGATCAATCAAAATTTATAAGACATATAATATTCACATAGATATTTAGTGGATTTGCCCAATCACAACAGGGAAGCAAATTAGGGAAAGTAACTTCCATCAATTCAATAAATTTCTTGAGGAAAAAAAAATCTATTAGCAGCTCTGTATTAGACTATGATGATAACGGGTTCCTGGCAGAAACTTATTTCATAAAATGTTATAGATTAAGACGATGCATTAATCCATGGTCACCATTTTACCGGAAATGCTAATGTATCTAAAATGTAAATAGTTTTTGCAAGCTTAATCACAAATTTCCCTCAGTTATATTATGACCAACATAAAATCACTTGGTAAGTGGCCACATTTACAAGTGTGGCAACAATTCCATATCTTAGCGAACACATTTTGAGAGTGCGTGCACAATAACTTTGCAAAGCTGATGAATAGTTATTGTGAGAATAATCACAAATATCCCATTGACCACTTACGTGTACATTCTCTTACCTCCTTGTCTATATTCAAACTATTCTTGAGCGTGGTTTTGAGCTCGACAAGTTGCCGTCTCTCCTCATCTTGGCGTGACTTGATCTTGGAGACGTGCGAGGAGAGTTCATCAATGTACGACTGGAAGTGTTCCACCGTCTTTAGACCATCCCGAAAATAGCTGCAAGGGAGGATTTAATGAAATATCATATTAGAAGACATGGGGCCTGTAACATAAAAGAGATACAATAAATTGAAAATTAATTGTATCTCTTTTGTACACGTTAAACAATATGAGTACGATTACTATTTATCATAAGTTTAATTGCATCTTTTATGTAACAGGCCGATGAAAATGTTTCTCTAGGTCTTTAATAGATAAAGAGAAAATCTGCTCGCTTGATTAATATGGTGCAAGGAGTTTATAAGTTCGTTCTGCTGAAACACTAATAGTGTGTTGCTAGAAACTATCAATTGTACATCAACTGTAACAAAGCTTTACACTGGCAATACATGTGCCAATTACAAAGTGTGTGATGGGCATCATGGGGCTCGTTTTCTGTTATATCAGATCTGACAATTCTTGTCTTTAAACATCCAAGAAATATCAATGAAATGACAAAAAGAGCCTGGCTTGAAAAAGTAAAATCTTAAACTCTTTTGAGCAGATATTTCTGCTTGACATTTAGGATATGACAGAATAAACTACAAGATGTCTAGAGAGGAAAAGTCTAATCACAGAGACTTTCGATTTCACAAATTATATCCGAGTCTCTATCATTGTTCCATTCTTCTCAAGTTGTGGTTCCTGAAAATTTTTGTCAGATATACTGTATAATCCAATATTTTATTGTCCTTGAATTTTAGCATATTCACTGATTTTCAGACCTTTTTACCAATTCACAAGTTTTTTATTTTCCTGTTTTGAATGATTATTGTACTCCAGTCTATGGACATTCAAATGAGTGAACATTTTAGTGAATTTGTGGTCACTAAAATTCACATTAAAAAAAAAACAATCCAACAATTAAGCTTATACAATACTCTAAAAAAGGGTTACTTTTAATTTGTAATATCATTATCAGAATTATTTATTTCTAACACATTGGCTCATGCATCAACTTACTTGTTTTCTGCTCTGTAGTACTCAACGAGATGTTGCACAAGCTCAGCTCCTTTCTTTGCCTTGATCTCATTCACTTTGAATAAGTACTGTGGGGTTAAACAGAAAAATACAGTCAACATTGTCACATAAAGTCATATCTGTTTTGACTGAAGAAATAGTTCTTACTTAAAATTTGACATATTAGAGGTAAACAAGAGAATATAAGAAAAGGGGACTTGAAAATAAAGTCAAATAAAGTCATATCTGTTTTGACTGAAGAAATGGTTCTTACTTAAATTTGACATATTAGAGGTAAACAAGAGAATATAAGAAAAGGGGACTTGAAAATACTTTCAAATTAGATTATTCGCCTTACAAAATGTCGACTTCGGCAAGGTTGACTCTAGTAGAAAACTTCCAGATTATGCATTGTGTACAAAGTCTGTCGAATACTAATGAATTGTTATTGTGGCTTTCTTTGTGCATAAAAATTATAGAAAACCATTTTTAAACAAATTTAAGACTGTGACAAAATGGGCAAAGAATGAAATAGGACCTCAGGTGATTACTGTTACAGTATGAATTCTATTAACATAGGGTCATGATATAGACTCACGGCAAATAAAAGGTTTCTGTCACCTTGTTTCTGAGCAAGGCTTCTGGCAATGTGCCTACTTTGAAACCTTACTTTGCAATGCAAAAGGGAACTTGCAAAATAAAAACAGAATATCATTTTCAGAAATTGCCAATTTCCCAAATATGACATCCATTATTGCGATAAGCATGGGTCTCTCCTCATGGGGATAAAGGACAAACAATTCTGTAGCTTTCACTTCCTCTGATTTTCGTTCTAAAACCAAACTTAAAGGAATGTAGAAAATATCAAATCAGTATTCTTGCAGGGTATGGCAGAATGAATAGTATTATGGAGTTTGTATCAATTACAAGACATCAATTCAGTATATTATTTGCATGTTGACTTATTCAAACCTCCCAACCTTTTATATTCAAGAGAGGGATGATGCTGCAAAAAGAGGTGGAAGAAAATGATTCCTATAGGATTGTGCAGTAATATCATCATGGAAAATTGATTAAATTAAATCAAACGAAAACATAATTTTAGAATGCTAAAACATCATGTTCATCCCTTTAAATTGATAATAAATGATGTCTATTTCGACCAAGGAAAAATTCTTTGGTAGCGCAAGAATGTCATTTTTTGTAAATAGTGTCAGTCATTAGGAAAAAGTTTTATTTGTTCTTTTTTATACATTTATATGAAAAAATTAGACCAAAACCTTTAGACCCTAACTAGCAAAGACCTTAGAAAATCTGCTAAAATTGCATTAATAATTCCCCAGAAAGAGATGGAAATGCAGTCTATTGGAAAATAAAATGACTTACGGGTCAAGAAATGTCCTATTTCAGATGTGTATCTTTATATTTATTGTTCTTTCTCTAAGTGAATGAAAAGTAAACAATAAAAGAAAATAAAACAAAAATAATCAGGGTCCTGTTGCATAAAAGTTTAAAAATTATGACAACTTTTTAATTTCATGGTAAACCCTATGGAATCATTGTTGCCAATTTACTGTTGCATAATGGTAGCTACTGTTAATGACAAAATTATCATAATTTAAAGTTGTATGCAACGAGACCCTGATTGAGCCAATTTAGAGGGTCGGTCAGTTGAGGGCAATTTAACATTTTCAGGCCTTATGGCATGTTCTCACCTCACACATTTGTAATTGAAACATCCTTCTTTCCTTCTCCATCTCCTCGGCAACCTAGAAAGAAAAACAAAAGGTAACATATTTCATTTTTTTCCATAAAGACTGGATCAAATTTTGATAAGAACATTGCATTACTGAAAGAGCACATTCATGACTATAAAACATAGGAAGTCGCTATGCAAAATATTTCAAACTGAGTCATGACATGAAATTATCTTGTCATATCACATTTATAATGGCTTTTAGTAGGTTCATTTCTTTGACAGAGGCAGAGGGGCAAAATATTGTTGATTTTCATTTTAAAAAAGGATATTGCACAAAACCACTAGCTTCACAGTAGGTGAGTCTGCAATATCACAAATTCGACCAATCTTGAGATTTTCTATCTCAATCAGCCCTTTTCACATTTCATCTCAAGATTCAAGTCACCCAATGTCCACTATCAATCATTAGGGTATTAGCAACTTGTGTTCGAAGATGGTTATTCTTCAAATATAAGGTTCAGCAGACGCATGGCAAATTACCAAGCTTTGCATCTGCACAGTGCTAATCAGCTTGATACCTTGATCAAATTGGCCACTTTTACAGTAAAATAATGGGATATTTCCCCAAATCTGTGATAATGTAGAAATCATCAATGGGATTGTGAATCTTAGAATTCGGCCACAGATTAAAGTTATCTTGAGATTTTTCCTATCAGGTTGAGTTACCAGATCAGGAACTTCTCACGCAGATAAATGATAGATTCTACCATCTATCGCACCTCATTGGTTTGGCTACAAACTACATACAATTACTATCCATCGTGGGTCAAGTTGGGAAATATACCGGTAGGCTCAAGAAATATTGTGATAATTCCGCAACTCGATATATAGTGCATGCATCCCTAGAGACAAATGCATGGTCGGCCTGAATGGCACAGTTCAAGGGGATGTCAGCGGTCTGACAATTTCTCGAAATATCCCCGAGGAATACCTGAAGCGGTAAGATCTTCCCCGTAATCTACGGGAGTGTCCTGACAACGTCTGTTAATCAGGCGAGGGAGCCTCGGTGTAGATTTACGCACAGAGCTAATGCCATACTTCCCCAAGGAAACATCTGATTAGACAGAGCTACCCAGTCAATTAATTAAAGTCAGTAAGAGTCGCCGACTGTCATGGAGAATGAGCAGTGGTATTATTGCGGGAGATCCAGGGTGAGAGAGGGGAAAGGATTCAGGTATTCTACGGCATTGCTTGATAATACCGCTCACAGGAATAATGAGCTTCTGTGATACTCTCTCTGGGTGTGAGCAGACTTCATAACCAATATAGGCTGTCATAGAGGAACGATACTGCTAAAAAATAAGAAACAAAAATAATCATCTGGAAGAATTGCAGTAACATTATGATGAAAATTTTGAAATATTCAATGTAAACAGATAGTTTGTAATGATAAAAATATCATATTTAAATATGAACATCAATTCCAATAATGTTGAGTACAATTCATGCTAAAAAATAGTGGAGGTTAAAACAAACTCCAAATAAGCATGGTGCATAATGTGCAAGAGACTGATTTACTAATCTATGCAAATATTATGCATCTTCTACACACACAACTAGAAAGCTTGCCCATGGCTTGCCAAACAAATCAACAAGTAATTATGCAAACTGGATTTCAAGTTGTGTAGTTCCATTGTTAATAACAGGTTTAAGGAATACCACATAGCCATTTTCATTGACAAGAAAATTGCATAAATTTGAATCTTTTAGTAACCTGGCCTATCATCGATTGCTGATAACAAAATGTCTTCATCCTGTCTGTTTTTATCACATCTGGGCCCTACTGCATAAAAAGTTGCATTTAAACACAAATCCTAAATACGCGCCCCTGATTGGTTGAAAATGGAGTTGTGTTAAATTTTCTGAATTGCGTTTAAACGCAACTTTTTATGAAATAGGACCCTGGAACCAGAGATGCAGTTTGCTCATGTACTCGTGTGTTCCTTTATTTCATTCTTCAAAATTCATCAATAGGTGACCAGCAAAAGACAACATACATGAGCTCTGCTGCATTGAAGGGAGAATTGAATGAGTTCCCTGTCTCTTCATATTCTTTAAAGATATCACTTTCCTTGTACAGTCTCTGGCAAGGAGCCTAAATTGTGCTTCATTTACATTTGCTATGGCTGTATTTTGAGTCAACAGTTTTATTTGCACTGATATGGAAGTATCAAAAACAGGTGAAGATTAGTATTTTTCATGTTAAAATGCATTTTGATCCAGTAAAGTTTTTAATTCTCTTTTTAGAACGTTCCAATTAAATGAAATGTATTTTTGAATCTCCTTCTTCTTCAAAATAAAAATTAGTGATTTTTAAATGATGTCTGCATTGCCAATTTGAGGATTTATGACCATATTTGTGATTGTTTTTTTTTAATTTAAAAAATTCTTTGAGTCTAGAGACAAATGGTGACAGAAAAAAATGGTCAGATTTAGTGTAGAATTGTTTAATCTTTCTGCTCATACATGTACATCTGGTATATTTTTGAGAGCACTGCATCAAAACAGTTATTGAATCGAAAAAAAAAACGTGTGCTGTCGTCCTGAAAGGGTGACCCACGGGAGTCACTGATAGATTGACCTTTTTCGTTAATTTTACAGCTTTTGATCCGCTATCTAAATATTCACTTTGTCTTGGCTGCACATCTAATTAATGAGTACAAATTCAATATTTTGCGATTCTACAAAAATTGTAAACATAACTTCACAAATTGTTGGAATTTTTTTATTTCACTCGCAATGGATATGGCCAATTTGGAAATTTACTGTATATCCTTATCAAATACAGACATCATAAACCCATTTACTTGCATGCCATCGCCACTAGATACTGTCAGGCTATGAATAATACGGTCACCATATCACATGTAAATGGGGATTTATTGCGGCATAATTCCCCATTGGACATAATCATAATAATAATAATAATAATAAGCCACATTTGTATAGCGCCTTATGCCAATCATTAAAGCTATCGGAGCAATTATGCTCCCATAATATCCCTATTTCTGGAATGGATATGGGTTTACTGCTTGTATTCTATATCAAATAATATTTTGTAGTTGTTGATATATTTTGCCTGCAGAGTTCCTCATTTTACATCTGTGAAGAATCTCCTTTCAAAAGGGTCTGATGGACCAAAATTGTCAATATTTTGCATAGTGATATTTAGGCAAAATATGTTTGTTTTTTTTATAAAATCTTTATTCAAATTTTCTCTTGAACAATACATAATCGAGAATCATAAATATACAAGGTAGAATGATACATATAAAAAAAAATTGTAGAAATCATATCAATTCTATCAAACTTTGTCCATCAGTAGAAATAATAAACCGATCTTGTTCCATTGTCATTGTTTTCTCTAGTTATCTATGATATTCTAATTTCTTTTGAAACAAAGAAAATGATAGAGAGTTATTATTGTATTTGGAGGAAAAGATGAAATATTTTGCATACAGAATGTAAAGATTGACTGGCGAGTATTTAGGCAACATTATGTACATGTGAAAAATTGAACAAAAATAAATCTTGAACCAGTAGTTAAGTTAAGATGATGCAACAATAAAACAACAACATGATGGTTTTCCTATGCAATAATGCATCAAAATTGCCCTTACAAATTAATACTTTCTCTTTTAAATCTCTGAATCATTATCAACTAAAAACAATGTTATGATTAATATCCTTGATTATTAGGAAATGGAAGAGTGTTCATATTAAACCACATGAGCTGACAGATCATATTTTGTATATATTCACACCGATAAATGAACATAACTATTTACACCGTACTCCTACATGTAGCTGTATTAATGGTGGATCTAATAGTCAATTGACTGTCCTGCAATAAAAATGTGTTTTATGATACCAGAAGGCATGAACCAGCATTGTATAAAAAAGAAAGTATTTCTAGTCCATGCTTGCTAATTATAACATAGGGAGCCATTCATTTTTTTTTTATTGTGATCTGTGTTTTAGATGCATATTTAATTTTTGACCAAAAAAAACCAATGTACATCGTAACTTTCTAAGCATATCATTTTGGTTCTATATAGCAGAAAATCTTCCATAAGAGTACAGTGAAGTTTTGAATTTGTCAGAATTGTCGTTACAGCTTTATTGCTCTCAACCCAGCATTGTATTTCCTTCCCTTCTTCCTGCCTCAGCCCACTGTGTGTGATATACATAGGCTAATGGGTTTTGACAATTGCTAATACAGGGAAGCTTTTTACAAGTGTACTTAGCTATATTGTGTGTATAGCTAAGAAAACCGATGAGGCCAAAACCACTATTGCAATATCTATTAGCAATATCTACCAAGGAATAATTGACATGTTCTTATAGAATATACAAACAAACTAACTAACTGCTGCATGATGCTAGTATAGGCAAGTTCAAACCATGAACTAAAAATATGCCAAGCTCCATCCAACATATAACTCCCCAAAATTAAACAAGAGGTCGCCCTCTTACAAATCATCTGACGACTGATGGAAAATGCCAAAACCCAACGCATCATTATCATTATCATCTACCAACTGCACTTGTAACATGCTGACGTGACCGATTGCACAAAGTGTCCCAATTTGAATTTCACAAAAAAACATGCATGTTAATGTCACACGGGCATGATAAAATTTCCTGAAAATTGACTTTTTCAATAATTTTGTACAAAATCCTCCAGGGTTGTGTGCCATACCGCAATTTGGAGAATTACAGACAACTGGTGATCCTTTCTCATGTGTTTAACCTCAACAACGTGTGTTATCGTTGAGTGCAGAAAAAGATTGCATTACCAGTCTTGTGCTGATTTCTGAAACACAACCCCTGGTAGAATTTCCTCAAATCAGGAAATTCCCTGAAGAGCTTCATCTCGTTTCACAAAATAGGTGAATATCATCGATCACAATTTTCCCCAAAAAGTACAACTAGGTTGAAGGTTAAAAGTGGGTCTAAACTCGAGGAGCATCTGGGAAACTGTGATTGCAGAGGTAGGAAGACAGCTGGATACCTAGCAATGACACATATGTTCCACAGATGCAGAATAAACTAGCTATTAATGAGTCTCTGGCACTTTTCAAATTACACCAATTTGCCGCATTGCTCCATCACATGGCTGGAGCCAGAGCAGGAAGAAGGTCGAATATTTCATCTGTCAAAGTTAATTCTTTTAAAATAATAAATGCATGTACAACGATATTAGTTTTTATTCATTTTATATCACCTAAAATAATCTCTTATGTACAGTACTATATCAGAATAAATATAGGTGATTAAAGGCCATTGTACACAAATATGCTCAATGATACCATCTTTCTACTATTGAGAGGTAAATAGATCTATTCTCATGAAAAAACATTCAATATTGGATGACTTTGGTTTAATAAAGCCAGTGGCAGGGAAAATAACCTTTTTCAATGAGTAGAATAAAATACCCTTTCAGGCATTTTCAGAATTAGATTGGGAACTAAGACAAATTAATTGGATCAGTGAATAAGAAAGACATTTAAATCTTTGACCACAACTTCCTCTTTCCAAACCCTAAAGGGACCATGTCATTCTGGCTGACACACAATCAATTGTTCTGCCTCCTTAATGTTCCTTTATCTATTTTCCACATTCTGAAAATGGTTTGTCTTGGTTGGCAAAGTAGAACTTCACAGATACATGTAGGTGTGACACAGATTGTACGAAACATATAAACTACTAATATAGAACCACGCAAATGTACTATGGATCAACTGATGTAGCAGAGGGGGGTACACTGACAGTTCTGCATCCTGTGAATGTGGTCAGGGAAGCAAAATCCATTAGATGGCAACAACCTTGTACCATAGGCACCTAGCAATTTGTGCAGCAGCTAAGGACATGGTCCACCATTTTCAAGACATTGGAAAAAAAAAGTTGTGTGTTGATCTGAGATAATGATACTTTTTTTGTAAAATGGTGTTGGGAATTGCAATAAAATAAAGATATACTGAACTGTAAAGGGGCATAACTGAGATAGCAGCTGCTGAAACCTGCCTATATCATATTTTCTTTCACATTCTCTTCATAAATGCTAACCCACCGTATGTTGAAAGGCCTATACCGAGCAGGAGCCATATAACATTAGAAAGAATTGTCAAAGGATCTCAGTTTTGCCCTTGTTTTTATAACCAAAACCCAATGAACAGAACTCAAAATAGTTTTACAGACAAAAGATAGATATGGTACAAATTTAAATTTGAAAACAGCAAAGTGTAGTGGTTCTGACTCTCTCCTCGCAACCGGAGAGTCACGTTTCAAACCCTAGCTATGATGTTGATTTAATTCAGCAAGAAATTTATCCACATTGTGCTGCACTTAACCCAGGTGAGATGAATGAATACCTGGCAGGAATTTATTCCTTGAAAAGCTTATGCACCTAATTGCTGCACTGCTATTAAAGCCAGGGTAATAGTGTTGCAATTGCAAAGTGTTTAGAGATTTCTCATGAAGAGGTGATAAGTGCTATATAAAAGCCTAATATTATGTACCCTCGTGTGAAGAGGGGTTAACTTCAGCAGTGACACGATTCAAAGACAGCCTTGGCTTGAGAGCCGTCATGTTACTATTAATACATCTAGGCTTCCCCTGGAACTCCTATACACTGACTCACTGTCCTGTTTAAAGACATCTGAGTGCATGTAATGATTGACGCTACATCACAAAGGACTTTCATCAGACTCCACGTGGAATAAATGTACCCGCTTGAGGTACAATGTTTATAATATGCGGCTTTGGGATGTTTTAAAATGGCATGAATATTGTTGTTGGTTGCTATGACAATGGAAAATCAAAGATATTTTTGCATACATGCATACTTTCAAGGCAAAATGTCTGAACCATTTAAATGAATCAGTCATTTTCAACTTGATGCTGATTAGCTATTACTTGCCAATTCTGCATTATTATTCTCTTTACAGCCACTGTGATGTCTGAAATATATTGACGAGACTGAAATTGAAATTCTTGACATTCGAAAAGAAAACTGTCAAACTGCTTCAATTCAGATAATGTTTCTGTATGTCATGAAACTACAACAATCTGCATTGATATCCTTTGAGCAATATCAATTGTCAATCATTTGTATTTTTTATACTAACATTACTTTTTCATTTCATTCATTTGCATACTTAGTTTATTCATTATGGTCTGTAATTCAACTCCTTGTCAAATGTTGTTTTTCACCAATTTCTTATGTTTTAGAATATAAGTGGGGGCATTTGATTTATTTGTCCTTATTTTCAGAATGAAAATACTAGAGGATCAACAAACCACACGATAAGATGCAAATTTATGCACGGTCTCACCAACAAACCTACCTAATTACATTGAACCCCTTAAACCAGTCTGCAACAAATTGAACTATAATACATAGAATTCCAGTTTACACACATTATTTGTTCATGTGTTAGGCAAGCTTTCTGGTAGTTCAAACAAATTTTGTGCATCTTCGAGAATGCATAAAATTTTAATAAATTGGTAAACCTGCCAATTGCCTAAATGAAATGCCTTGTAAATAACAGTTTGCTTTACAGACAACAAGTCTCACCTCCGGTCCTGATACGACTTGTCTGATGAGACCAGCATCTCGAGCCTGCTGTTTCTTCTCCCTCTCGATCTTTGAGCTGCAAATGAAAATACAAAAGAAGAGACAAGAAAAAATATAGTATTGTTTGAAAAAATTAAGTCTAACATATTATACAGTGGAAGCTCATTATAACAAGAACCTACTAAAGGATAGGACTGTGTTTCATTCAAAATCGTGTTGGGGTTTCACTGTAGCTGAAACTGAATTACTAATCGAACTCTTTTATAATCAATGATCACCATCATACTACAGGGTGTACAACATATGATACTGCGTTACATGAAAAAAAAAGAATTATACAAATTGATGAGGCTGTAATGAATGTAATCATTCTTTCCAACAATACAGAATGAATAAAAAAGAAAACAAAGAACAGCAGATTACCGTTTTTATAGTCATGTTTTCAGAATAGTCCGAATGTATGGGGAGGAAAGTCTTCCAAACATGAAAGTCTACCAACCTAAAGTAGAGTTGGTATGAATATCAAGACATTTTATACTCTATACATATGGATTGGTTTTCATACAGTCCAATATAATAAGACGAATACTTTTTTCATGTTTTGGGTACCACTCTAACAGTCCATTATTAAATCACATTTGAATCTCACAACTAAAGAACTTTCAACTTATTAAAATATACTGTAGCAAAAAAAACTGTACTCTTAGATTTTGGTTAAAAATGTTTTAGCCCAGTACGAAGGCAAAAGGACAAGTCCAGAAGAGAGGTAGATCTGGTAGATATGTATACTGTACGCGAAAAGCAGGACATTTTTCAAATTACTCTACAGACGGATGGTGTTTATACAGTCCCACATAATCAGATTAATGTTGTATGTCTGGAGTGTTCTCTTTCATGCTTCAGTTCTATCAATATGACAGTCCATTCATCACATTTCAGTCTCCTAGCCAAGCCAAAAACATCATTACATGTATTTCCTAGTTTGATTCCCAGCTCATTTCAAGAGTACTATTCTCAATACTTCTCTTTTCAACATGAGTTAGGAAGCGTCTTGATAACTATATAAGTATAAAGTAATTGCTAACAAATATTGCGGTATATGAAGAGTGCTTAGAGATAACCCGTGAAAAGGTGATACATATATAAAAAAAAATAATAAGCACTATATATAAAAGCCATTCATTAACATCACTTTTCAACTACATTTCAATGTAATACATCTGCAGTGCTCTGTGAGTTTAATAATGCATCCTACACTGGAATCATCTGAAGATAGATTTGAACATTTAGAGCACAACAAATCATGTATACCTGGAAAAGAGGCTATAAAAACCATCTAAGGCCATAACTGCATGATCAATAATGACCATACTAAGACATTAGAAGAACTTAATACTTCTCAACAATATTCCATTCAATGTCATTTCGATACATCATAAAGCAGTGACTGTTAAAATTGCATCCTACTCCAGAATTATCTAAGAGTATACTTGAACATTTAGAGCAGAAAAAAAATAATGTATACCTGGAAGAGAGGCTATAACCATAAAGGCATGTATCTGCCTTATCAATAATGACCATATAAAGACATCGGAAGAACTTCATGAATACTGGCAGTAATCATTTACAACTAAGACATTGCACATTAATCACATCTACCCATATAGCTGATTCTAGGCATGGTCATTAATATCATTATTCATTAATCACCAATACAAAATGCAGTAAAATAAAGTACCGGTAATAAAATATACTTTTGAAATGTTTTGTAAATATCTGATAAGAAAATATCTACATGTACCGGGTAATTTTAGCATATATTGATTAAGATAAACAAACTCTTGAAAAAATATATTTGAAATAAAACGATCAAAGCCAAGCATGATATTAAACTGCGTGTGGTATCCAAGGCATTACTGTACATAGGCGAACATACAATGTACGTCACAATAGCATAGTTCAATATAGGGACCCCTGGGATTTCCCCCCATGTAAACGATTGAAGGCGATGAAAGGAAAGATGTAAACATTGTAAACAGAAGTTGTAAAATCCACATTTACAATTGTACGATCCATGTGGTGGTATAGGTAATAAGAATATTGACTGTCATTGAATGAGAAAGCAACTGTATAGATCCCAGAATCCAACATTGCCTGTACCGAAAAGATATTGAATTCAAGGGCCTGTAACATAAAAGATGCAATTAAAGTTACAATAAATATTGATCGTAAGCCTATTAGAGAAACAAGTCATTTTTTAAAACAAGTCATTTTTTCAATCTCCTTAATGTTACAGGCTCCAAATAGGGCAATAGTATCTCATTCGATGTCAGTTAATAACATACAAACGTTCCTTCACCGAGGTTGATCATGCTATATTCTTGAGTTCATTGGTGCCGAATAAGAATGTAAATTTGCTTTGTTGTTTTTCACATAGACTTGTACTTTCTTGACGTGTACTTTGCTGAATTTTGTTTAATCTTTTTTTTTTAATTCAGTGGGCTGATTTATCTATTACCACTGGTACTTCACGTTGAGATTTTTGTGTTCATATATAGGCCCTACTACATGTACAGTATTGAACTTGTATTATTTGTATAAAAGTGGCAATCTACAGCACTATTCAAATCAGCAAAATGTTTTTGCTTTAAGAATAACATACTCTCATTATTTCATTGAATACTTCACATACAAAATACAGGCTATTCATGAGCCTACAATATATGCACCTGCTATGGGGCATTATCGTACATACCATCTTCATTATTCATATAATTCAGTCTTCTTTTTAAAAATTTTCAAACAATGCAAACAAAACCTCATCGACCATCTGCCCCTGAATCACTACTGTACAAGATTTGAATGGAAATAGGATTTCAGTAGTACTCCATTTGGTATCACTTCCTTATTCACACTTTCCAGGCACATACATGTGCATCAATTCACAATTGTAATAAAAATATTTGAAGCAGGTCAAAGACTCGTAATTGCTCATAAAAATATTACCTAGTTACCTATCAGATGCAACCCAAAATGGAAAACATGGTTAAAATATGATATAAGTCCTGTCTGACTACTATGCCATTAATATATTTTTGTATAAAAATTACATATTGTAATGTTTACATAAGGTCACAATATTTAGATAAGATGTACAGCGCCATGAACATCAACTGTTAAAGGACCTGTGTGCTTCAAACGAAATCACCATTATTACTTTTTTTTATTATTAAACATCATGAATTAATCCGATTCTAAAAATAGAAAAGTAACGTTCAAACAGTTAACCTTGTTTAAAGACTTGAATCAGATTAAAGGCTATATCTGAACACCATCTTCCTAGTATGAACATATCTCCAATAATAGTAGTGCGATGACTCATAATCCATTCCATTAAAAAGAGAGATATACACACATACAGTCCATATCTTTCTCTCTATATATATTCCCCTCTTTCTGGTCCCTTGTTTTGGTTGAATGCTACACAAAGTAATTTATTGCGGCATTAGACTGACAGATAAATAATTGCGCCTGCCGGGCTGAAGCGACCAATATGCATGGGTTTTTATCAACTTATCTGCATATAGATGTCACGAAGAAGGATGGGATTTGGTCTAAAGAAGAAAGATGAATCAATCGACGGTCCACTCCATAAATGCAGATTTATGAATGAAATAATCAATATGAGAATTTAATCTAATTCACGCTGGTGACAAAGTAGGGCAAACAAATGCTATCTCTGAAACGTCCAGTAATTTTCTCATGATTAGATGGTACAGTCCTTGTTGAGGTCAAAAGGGGAAGAGATTGTTTTTTTTCTCTCTCTCTTTTCTTTCTTTCAAACAAGTGCTATCTATGAAGCGTCCAGTAATTCTCGGAATACAATCCTTACATCTCTAATAGAGAAGAATTTTTTTAATTACTATGTTTATGGTAAAAGTAATTAGTACCTCAAAATGCTAGTTTGATTGAAATCTACAGAGTAAAAAGCATCAATCTAATATCATAACTTTCCAAATATTCATTAGCTGACTTTTCACAATTTCTTGAGAAACATAAAAGTACTTGAACTGTTCAACTACCATGACAGGTGTATAGTCATCATCATTTTTTTCATAATTTATCAAGACAAACTATTTTCGTACAAGCCTTGTAAGGTAAAAAGTAAATTTTAAGAAAAAATAAATATCGGTATACTTACTACTTTGATTCATAGTCTTTCCATGCCTTCTCAAATGGTTTTTTGAGGTCACCCTTCTGACCCTTTAAATCTCCTTTCAATAGAGAATCCAGTGGAAACATGATGATATTGTTTATGTTCTGGACCTGGAAAATAAAAATCAATCAAAATAAATAAAAATTACAGCAATGAAATACACAATCATATTTCAAAGCATCCTATTTCTATTTTCCAAATGAAATACATTAAAGATGATTTTCCCTCTGTTTAATCATCTGTGGGATGAGCATGATCAGAATCTATCAAAACATCTTCATCAAGACCTAATAAGATTAGGCCAAAAACACAGTATCTAGATTTTTGGTGATTTGGATATTTTTTTGCACAAAAGTGATCACTAAAAAGTCCCTTTTTATGTGACACATTCACCCAAATGAGAAAAAATATGAAAACCCCTGCTTTCATAACTGCAAAATGTGTTTTGCACATCTTCCCTTGGGTCTTCCCCAAAAAAGGTCAATACCTCAGAATGTGCAAAGCATAGATGCTGCGTTTTCCTTGGGGGTAAATTGCTTCCCTCTGGATAAAAATGTGCATTTCAACCTGTCTGCAATGGCCATTGTTATGTTTCTTTAAGGAGGCCAATATAAATATAAATTTAACTGTAACACGGTACAAATTATTTCCGTAACATAATGTGGGTCATGGACAATAGATCCATCCGCCGTGTATTGAACTGTACGGATAGAACCATCACAATCCAGTTCTGATTTGAATAGCATTACAATGGAGCATTGAATTGGCATTCAAATTAATTCTTTGAAAATATATTACACTGTATATCATGTTCTGTATAAAAGAAAGGATATCTTACTAGATTCTTGAGGAGAGCTGCAAGCTCTTTGGTGACGACAGAAAACTTGAGGAAGGCAGCTCCGAGGTCCGGCTCCCTCTCTCTTGTCAGTGAATTAGAGCCAAGTTTCTCTAGGTTCTCTGAGAAAGACAGCAGGTTTCCTACATATGCTGCAGATACAACAAAAATGACAATTAAAATGGTGATAATGAAAATGCAAATCTTACCATTATACAGTTGATAAATTGAAACATATCTAGAATTAGCCAGGAATGGAATTCTTATTTTCATTAAACTAAGTAAAATTTTAAAAGAATGCTCAAAACCATATGCCAAACGATTTCAAAGGAAAATTTGGATCAGAAAGATAGACTTTGTCACAACAAATGATACACTGGATTCACATACTGCTTCCTGTATTATGAATATGGCGAATAAAATCAGAACATATTTATTCTTACACTGTATAAGCCAATATTTTAGTGTGCAGACACATTATATTTTCGAATTTTGGGACCAGTTGGACATTTTAGCGTGTTGTTATTTTTGCATTTTTGACAGTGTTTGTAAATGTATGTGTAAATACATGATTGAGAGGAAATTTTTGGGAGAAGAGGACCGGGAAATTTGTGAAAATAAAACCACTGCAAAAATTTAGTTTTATGCAGTACTTTTGATCCACTTGAACCTATTTTTCTCGCCATAAGTTTTCTTGTGAATTACACCATTTACTACAAAAATTACATTTCTTTATCCATGCTATCCAAATTAGATTTATATGACCAACTTGACTTGTAAAAATGGGAAAATGATCACATAGAACGTATAAAAGACATAGATTGTGGTCAACATAATGTACAATATTTTGAAGTAACTATGAATATATACTCCACAGGCACTTGGCTTATTGCATGCTTTGCCTGAATATAGAAACTAATCTGATCAGGAAATAGGCAAACACTTCTTTCATAAAGGGAGAACCAGTAGGTCCTACTGTATTTAAATGAAAACAAAGCTCCCATATCATCAGCTTTAGATGAAAAACCCTCAGATTTGCAACACTCAGGCTCACCAGTACCAATAGACGAATACAGTATACTTTTTATTGCGAAAACGGTTGCTTTGAACAGCTGAAATTGTCCTGATACTATCAAGATTATTCACCTTCATCTAGTTTCAATATGAACTTCCAAATGTTTGTTTCAACTGTCTGGTACAGTGTACAGTACTTGTACAGTACTTGTACCAGCATTTATATTCTTCCACGGGTTTGTAAAGATTGCGCAGATCTGTGCACAGTATTTGGTTGCGTTATGATACACTACATGTAGCTTACACCCAAGCCGAGCCAGAAAACAGTTTCATGTACATATATGTAAATCCATGCATAAGAATTTATTGGATTTAGATTTTGAATCCCTTGGTGAATTCTGAGCAATATCACATATCTATCGTTAGTGCACAAGTTACAATTAAAATGATCATATATCAATTTCATTATGTTTACACAGGGAATAATATTCCTGGATCACATCAAAATTTGCTATGAAATTTAGCAGGATTGATATACATGTACATGATATGTTTTGTTCAGTAACTTTTCGACGTTCAGTAACTTTTCGACATAATGTGTTGAAAATGTTTCCTCACATCTAAAACTGTAATCAGTTAAAAAACAGTAATATATACTATGATACAAATATTCAACCTTCTTGTTGAGACCGGCCTCTGACTCTTCAAAGATAATACAATAAAGATCTGTCCAAGCTTCGGTTCTATTTTTTCAAAAACTGATTAAGGTTGATTAAAAAGTCAGTTTATAAATGGATCATTAGGGATCTGATGATGTGGAAATTTGATCTATGATTGATTCTTGGTGAAATATACAGAGCAATGGTTCGTTTAGATTGGTGTTTTTTTTCTTCATGTTTTGTTTACTGCAGAGAGCTTCATATTGGATAATAATAATAATAATAATAATAATAATAATGTCTTATTTACCCAGGGTAACCACATTCAGCTGTAAGCTAGCTGCTCTTCCAGCGGGCCCTGCATAACATGAAGTTATTATTACCCTTCTCCTTTCTTAAATGCCGAGCGCCTGGCAAGAAAGCAGATGGTCCCATTTTTATAAGTCTTTGGTATGACTCGGCCAGGAATCGAACCCACGACCTTCCGTTCATGGGGCAGACACTCTACCACTGAGCCACACATGTCCGGTTGGATAATGATAATGGGGATTTCTCTTAAAGTGCACATGTCCATCAATAATGATGATGATCATTATTCAAACAAAAAATAAATAGAACAATTATTTCTATTTAAAGTAGACGGGATGTTTTATTAGTATCGGATTCATAAAAGTGAGTTAATAAATGCACAATAATTTCAATGGAGGCTTTTAAGCAGCACATGCATGTATGTAAAGAGCAATGTATATATATGTACATGAATAGTACATGTGTAATGTGCTGTCACGATTTTGGCACTGTTGCGATCAATAAAAATGCCTCCACGCAATACAGTATTGCAATGAAAATTAATTGTTGTTTCCTGTTAATGAAAACTGATAGAGATATTAAACTGCATTAGGCATGTGAATTATCAAGCATGCACAGCATTTTTATAAAATTTTCACATTTTTTAAAGCATCACCAAGCCTATTGGTGCATAAAAAGATGTGTACATGTAGTACCAAACAAATGTATTTTAAGCTCCTTAAAATCATTTTTATTGAATTTTATCTTTCAATTTTTAACCTATAAACAATTTAAATATGCTATTTCTTAGCTTTATTTCAACATTGAGATATTGGTATCAATCTGCTGCAATATTAATACACCAGATTTGTCACAGTCATAGCATGAATGATGTGAACTATTCATGGAATTCGATTCATAGTGTAAGAAAATACATGAGGGACAGATATTGACTTGCATTAGAGTTCCCCATGTGGAAAAATTACATCAATATTTTTGTACAGAAATAGCCTCATCTGACTTTCATGAAGGACCGCGATTGATTTTGAGCCTGAGTGCTCGACATTAGTGAGAGTGCGTGTTCTGTTCTAACGTGTGAAATAAAATATTGGTCAATTTATTTGATTCAAAACCTTATGAAGAACGTCATTATCTTTTATTCATATTTGTGTGAACATCATTATCTTTCTTCTGGTATTAAAAAAAATAAATGATGAAAAAGATATAATTCTATATATGCAATATTTGTGCCACAAATCTTATTAGTACTATAAAGTAAAAAAAGAATACTATAGCACAACTGATTCTTGAAAGAAATTCGAAAATGTAATGCAGAAAATTTCCATCATTGGAGACTTACAGGCCTATCTAAATTCAATGTAAATGTTGAATTTATCAGAAAACATCGCCATTTAAAACAATAATACAATAATGCCACCCTGGAAAAATAGATTGAAAGTAAAAATGAAATTCAACTGGATTTCAAAATGTGGCGTTGAAACTAGCCTGCATTTTTCACAGTACATGCATGCACAAAGAATGAATAATCCCATATCTTCTCACAACCAACAGTACACTAGTACTTGTAGCCTGAGCAGGATAGCTCTCTTTTGTTTTGATTTCAAAGGGGCCCCATCCCCAGCACACGCTTCACTGCCGATACAACATCAAGGGAAAATCAATACAGAAACAGATCTGAAACTTGCGATGTGTATAACTCAGGGGCTTCATATTTAGATAAGATATATTGCTCTTCCCTCATAATTTAATGCACATATACTAGTTGATAGTGTAAGTTACATGAGTGATAAAATATTTGTCTCTGCACTTTTGGGAAGACAGCAAATTTCACCTTAAAAAAATGTAGGTCTATACGTGTACAGTGTAGTATATTAAAGTTGTCTCTGACAAAATATCTGAAAATCCAATATTTTTAAAAAAGAAAAAAAGAAAGAAAAATATAAGGCACTGGTAGACACATTTCTTCTACCCATGTAATAAAGAACAATGTTGATATGGCAACTTGGACATCAGCAAATTAAAAAGGAGTTCACTGAAATATCAGGAAATTTTATAGCAGTGTATTTCTGTCATAGAGTGCACATATTTTACACTATGTATGTGTAACCCTTACATGGTATAAGTTGGAGTGCAGATCTAAATTAACAATGATAATCATATAGAACAATTACATATTTCTGATTAGAGAGTAATCTCTCACAATTCATCTTAAATCAAGGGTAAATCCTTCATAACCAGATATCAGACTGCTATTAGTGAATGAAGATAAACAAGTTTCAAGAGCAAAATTGGATGATCCACTAAGGAACTATGAATTTTCAAAGTTTCTGTAATTCTTCTCAAGAGGGATTCTTCGATTTCACTTGAAGTTCTAATGCTAGTTTGCTACATGTACACCTCAATATTTGTGAACTTCCATTACTTTAACAAAAATTCAAAAATAATAAAAAAGGGCATTAAAGGGAAACCAACCCCTGGCATTATCATGATATGATTGAATGAAGAAAAATCCAATGAACAATTGTGAAACTTTGAGCAAAATCGGACAACCCATTAAAAGTTATGAATTTTCAAAGTCACAGAGATTTGACGATCCCTGCCGCTGATGGGGATCCGTGCGATCGGCAAATTCGACGGAATCTGTGATGTCATGTCGGACAACTCCTCATTCACCCTGTACACAACATTTCACATTTTCTTCTTTTTTCCCTGAAAAGTCAACAAAATACTAATTTCGGTTGGGGTATAGCATTTCTTTATCTATTCTGTATGTATATTGAGAAGAATGATGTTGCCCCCTTGCGCTAACTTTTATATAAATCAATTTTTTAACATTCTATGTACAAAGTGAATGAGGAATTGTCCGACATGACGTCATAGATTCTGTCGATGTTGCCAATCGCACGGATCCCCAGTGCCGCAGTGATCGTCAAATCTCAATGAGTTTGAATACTCATAACTTTCGAATGGATTGTCCGATTTTGCTCAAATTTTCAGTTTTTTCATCAGATATTTTGTTCATTCGATGAGAACTTGACAATTCCAGGGGTTGGTTCTCCTTTTATAAATGAAGAATACAATGATCAAACTTTGAAAATTTGAGCAAAATCGGATGACACATTCACAAGTTATGAACTACAACCCACATGGGCTCCTTAAATTGGCAACCTACAAGCATAAAATGGCTGTGAACATGAAGAATAAAGTGGCTTGAGCCAAAAAATATTGAAATTGCAGGCATGCCTGTATCAAAGTCTGAAATGTAGACTACATGTATCCATGACATTGGTATTGAAATCACTCTCCAAACACTAGCAGTATACCAAAAATAAATTCAAGTCACGAATAGGGCAGATATCAATTACACATGATAGTCCCATAGTGGGAATGAAATTGACACTTTGGAGGGAGGGTGTCATCTTTATTTGTATTAAAGCCCAAGTATAGTTTTGGTAAAAGCGAATATTTTTATCGCCAAATTTTGTCTTCAAATCTACTTAAAAAGAAACATGATATCATGAACATGTTGTACAAAAGATTGTA
>BQKZ01001746.1:75443-87576 GCA_036244855.1 Temnopleurus reevesii
TTTATGCTTTTCCTCATCTTATTCAAACCACTCCTATCTGTATCAAGAGTCTGCAAAGATTGAAAATACACCAAATAGAAGATTAATACATACTGCATAAGCTGAAATTTTCGCGGTGGTTTTATATTCGCAGATTTCTTGGTCCTATGCTTGCGGAAATTTCCAATCAGTGTGATGCAGATTCGTATACAAAACAAAAACACACTAAAACGTCTATCGTCCCAAAATGTGAAAACATCTCCACAAGAAAATATTGGCTATTACATGAACAGAAGCTAATGAAATATTTCTTTTCTCCAGCCTAGGTTTGGCCCAATAATAGACCAATCAGGCCTTGTTTTAACTTCTCAATGTACAAATATGAAAATAACATTTATTTTTCAAAAAAGTAAATACAAGAAACTTCTTTAACATTTTATATTTTCTATTCCTAAGACAAACATAAATGACTAATAGACAGGTACCTCATTCTTCTTTTTTAAAAAAATACAGGATTCCTAGCACATACATATTTTGAGTTGTAAAGAGAAATGAAATAAATCATAACTACATACATGAATTTTATAAGTTGTTACTTTTTTCTGAGTCCCTGAGATACCGAATTATATATACATGTATATATTGTACATATATGCAAATTGCAAAGGCCTATTTGCAACTACCATGTACACTCACATTTCAGTTTTATGCACATTATCACATGAAGAAAGTAATCTGATTCTAGGTCTAATTTCAAGCAGAGATCATGGTTTTCTTCATACAATTAAATAATAAGATTCAAGTATTTGACAGATCATATTCATCATGTTTACAAGAACCCTAACGTTCAAGGGGGTGTGTCAACATAGTGGAATAAATAGGGAGCACTCATTTCTTCAGGTAGAGGCAAGTCACACAGACAAAACTGATGCCAGTCTAATATCACAGCAAATTGATACTACAGTAGGAAATGATCTGGAGTTAGTTCAAGTACAGCATGAAGACAACTTACGAGCTACAAACAGCTTGCAAAGCCATTACAGGGACAAAATAAATCAAGTTGATGGTGATTTTTGTAGATAAAGGAAAGAAAGACCAAAGTAAATCATGGCTTCAGGAGTTTTTTTCCAAGACTGTATTTTCAAGTTCAAAATGGAGAAGTAGATGATAAATCTTTGATGGTACACTCCTACAGGGACATAAAAATGATGATGGTGATGATAATGATGATGATGATAAAGATTATGATAATGATGATGATGATGATGATGATGATGATGATGATGATGATGATGATGATGTTGATGTTCATGATGATGATGTTGGTGGTGGTGATGGTGGTGGTGATGGTGGCGGTATCATTGGAGGTAATAGGTTGTACCGGTATATCAATACAACCTATAGAACAGTTACCTTATTGAAATATATAGTCTAATTATCTAACTGTCCTGAGCTTTGTAGTGATCAGGGAAGCAAAGAATTCTGACTTGCACTGTAGAAAAGCCTGAAAGATCATAAGTGAGCCTGAGTTCAAGACTAAGTTCAAGTTCACAGATGGCGAAATCATCACAGGACCAGAGGAAGATGAGGATGAAGATGATAACGACGATGACGATGGCGATGATGATGATGATGATGATGATGATGATACATTTCAGTACTATAGTAGGACACAGTACATTCAAAGCTCTACGCTGTATCAATGCAGAGTCTGAAAGATCACAAGTGAGCCTAAGTTCAAGACTAAGTTCAAGTTCACAGATGGCAAAATCATCGCAGGACCAGAAGAAGATGAGGATGATTACTGGTAGTAGACCTTGAATGATTCATCCAAAGCTAGCAGGTGGAGGTTGCTACTATCATTCTACCAGATGGTGTAAATATAGTGGGATGGGGACTGTTTATCTCCATTTCAATGAATGTAGGTCTATTTTAATAAAACATACCGCAAGAAAATAAGGCATAAATTTATGCCTGGTAATTTTCTTTCATTTTGGGGGGTAGTTTTGTTTTTGGTGTGTTTTTAAGCTTCACAGTGGATGAATTTTCATCTTGCATGTTAATTTACACAAATACATGCCTAAATGTAATATTTTTTTACTTCCAAAATGTGTCATACATGGCCAGGGTGTTATGTAGACATTGTTGCAAAAAATATATTTGGGGTTTACACAGCGCCTCATTATAACAGCTCGAAGGGCGTCTAGCTGCACACCTGAGCAAAAGATGGGATTCTCTTTTTTACAATTAATACAAGCATTAAAAGGCAAAAAAATACACATTTAGTTGTCCTCAAAAGACCTACCCTCTGAAAATAGTCAGTCATGTACCTTGAATTCATACTTTTCACTGAATTAAAAAGTCACAGTAACATCATATAGGGGAAAACGGTGAAATGCAACCAAAAGATATTATTTTCAGATGTTCTTTGGCTTTTCAATTCCTTCAAACTTGATAATATAATATATGTATTTGCAAAATGAAAAAATGTATAACAAAAAAAAAACATATTCTGCTGACCAATACTGTTAATTAAAATGGCATTTAAGAGCAACCAAATGACTATTTTTTTTTCCATAGCAGTTGATGGATAATTCTATTTGTAAATGTAAATTTATTCTGCATGCATGTACATTAAAACCCAGTCTATTGGCTTTTTGTGTCGTACCTATCTCTATGATGAGCTGTGCCTGTATGTAAAACAGCAATTCATTCCCATGAATATAATCATATAATGGAAATCAGTCTTGAGTGAGAATTCTATTCATTACATCATTTTCTACTTAGTGTGCCAGATCATAAAAACACCAAGTTCTACTTGGTCATTTACTGAAAAGTTCATGGTCAGAAAAGCAGGTTTTTCACATCCAGCCATTATAATCAAAACGACATCTCTTCTGCCTGCTTGGTTGACTGAGGACCCGCTCCTGGTCAAAACAAAGCCCTCTGCTGATGAATTTCTTAAATCCCCGCCACTTAGAATATACAGATAGCAAACGCGAAAGCCTAGGCGAGGGACTGAGGAGCGTAAATCATTTATGTGATGCTTTGCTTAATGTCACGTGAAAGGAGGCAATACTCTTTACACTCACCTCCCGCCTGATCTAAACCTCGAGGCGTTCTACGGCAGATGGGCTTGAACGCTCGGGAGGTTCGGCTATCTTGTCATTGCCATGTTTTTCCCTAGATGTAAATGGTCCATTAAAGCCCAAGTACAGTGAAGCATACACGTCCATCCTCTTAAACCGTAGACAGGATTCATATCTTATACCCTCAATCTATTCTTTTCTATTTTCATATAATCTTTTACTGTAATATTCTTGTTTTTCTGAATTTTAGCTTGATTTCTTGCTACTTCTTTGACCATGTGGAGCAAGAAGATCTTTTTTTTTTTTTTTGTACATGAACGGCATCACTTTTCATCTACCTATCTTTTCAACTTTATTTCATTACAATTTTTTGGAGGGTGGTAATGCTTCCTTGGTTTGCCATCAGAATAATTCATATAAAAAATTTGACTCCCTCGTGGACCCTGGGACTGCCAGTAGAAAGAAAACATGCCAGGTTTGGCTGTGTTTACTATTCTAAAGTACATGTAGAGAACAAGTATGGTTTACAAAAATTACAGGACATTCTTATTACAAAGTTTCTGTTGTACTGTGTTTGGATCTAATAAAATCAGTGTTTGCAGACTAATTACTGGTGAGAACTACGATACAGTGTGATCATAATTGGCGTTCTTTCAATGTTCCCTCCCTGGCGTGTGGAGTTAATTATAAGCAACCGAAAACTGGAGTATGGCATATTGAATATCTGCTGTGGGCATGCCTTTATATAGACTGCTAATTCTCATTATGATGCACATTAAGTGGCAAGTACATACATGTAGCAGTGAATAAAGTAATAAAAAAAAAACAGTATTATACACTGAACATATATCATCATGTCCGATATTCAACTTTCAGTTTCACTGCAAAATCACAAGCATTTTCTTAGATTGGGGGCTTTGTGAATACACAAAGTAATCAGAGGAACTTGCTTGATGATTAATTGTTGTTTGAGTGAAACTATACTCGGAAAGTAATGTATAAACACTGCGAATATCGTCCAGACAAGGAGCTACATGTATCTATACTTTGCAGCAATCATTGGAGTATTGATCTTGTAGTTAGCATATTACTAATAGACAGAGCTTACCGATGCATGGGTAAATATAATAAAAGATGGCAGGTAATACAAAAGATCTATAGCAGTTTGAATCAGATAATGGGTGTGATATCATTGCAGCTTGAGTTTCACGATGATATAGAATTACCACTATATTGTGTGTACATGTACTGCAACCTTCATGTTTGTAGCTCAAAGCTTTGGGTAAACATGGTTTTATAAATCCATGATGTAAAGGTTGAAAAGGCTGCATTATAAAGATATTTGTTGTCGTGCATGACATACATCACATGACCCACAGTTGCCGATTTGCATGAAGAAATACTGTTGATATCATTAAGATATATTAACACCTATCTTATCTAATGTTCGATTTGCTTCAAACTTTTTTTAATCTGTTCGTCTGATATTCCTGCTTTTAACAAATTTTATACAAGACCCGCTCATTAAAGCCAGACTACATGTATGACTCTAGCCTATTTTTGCAGGTATTTTTTGTATCAGGTGAAAAAAACATTGTTATGGCATGTTGTTATGTTAAAAATAAGCTCCAAATGAAATCTATTCCAATATATGACAATTTTGAAGATTCCTATAAAGAGGTTGCAAAATGTTGAATAATTTGTAAATCAAATATTCTCCATATTATAGAATTTACATGTACTTCATACAGTGTGCAAATATCAAATATATCTTTAGATCCATATACAATATGTTCATATAAACTGACAACATGTATCCTTATTAAATTAAAGTACACAGATCATGTTAAACTCTGAATATAACACAAGCAATGTAAAATTACATTATAAATCCCAATCAAATTTAGAATGCAGCATTTGGAATTTGCAATCAGGTCAATTTTAACTTTGTGTCTTAATTGGATTCAGCATGTAATTAGTGGGAGATCCAGATCTCATTATCTTGTCAACTCTAGTCTTCATTAGGGACTAGCCTCTGTGGGGATGAGAACGGGTAGATGATGAATACAGAGCAATTGGAGTCATCTGGGATTGATTTTAGGCCTAAAAATAAAAGCTATTAGGTTGCCCTCCACTGATTGACCTTCTGAAAATGTTACAACCTGAACTTTTTTCTTGTTTTTACTTTTCACTCTTGAAAACTAAAATTTTGAATTTACAAGTAGATAAATATGTAAAATTCAATCTGGGAAGCCTTTTCTGGCAAAAAAAAAAGTCATACAATTTTAACTTGTGACATACAACCTGGAAAATCATTTTCAAATGCTCTTTCACTAAATTCTACATGTATGTCTGATTGCATTTTACATCATCTATCTACATGAAATGTATTCTAACAAAATAAATAAATGAATGTTAAAAATTCCAATCAACAAACAGTACTGCGCTATTTTTCAAAACTTCTGTTTTGGGCTACCAAACAAACATCTCTTTTTTGCCTTAGCTTGGGGATCTGAAAATGATGAGCTTTCAGAGAGCGATTCTGACTGATCCTAATCCATTGCAGGATGATGAATACTAGTTGTGTATATATCGGGATGAGCATTTCATGATGATTGCAGGAGGAGGGTAGGGGGGTGAGGAAGGTGAAGGATGAAATCGAGATGGGCAGCATCCATACCTCTGAAATAGATGGAAACTGGTTCTGATCTTTAAATTTTGGAAAGAAAATCATATCAATTTTTGGAAATTTCAGAACATGTACAATTCCAAAAAATGGTTTAATAGTCATACTTCCTGTGGTAATGTCAGAAACACAGAAATTCATCTCAATGATGGAAACCATATAGTTTAATGTGGACATTTAAATATAAATGTCTCCAAAAAATGTTGATGACAATCAGTGATCAAACAATTGAAAAGCAAATAACTGAAAATATTAATGAAACAAATATTCTTTCCTTTTAAATAGAAGTATGTACCAGTAAAATATTTCAGGACTGAGCAAGATCAACTTGCACAAATTATATTAAATTGGGAAAATCAAATTAAGGTAAAGAATCAAATGTACATGTAGCATATTCCTGTCAAGACTATGTGTGAAAGTCAACTATGGCAAGGTCGACTTGATTTAATGTTGTCATTATTTAAATAAAGTGAGGGGTGTATGTCGTGCTTCAAAAATCAAACAACAAAATCAGACAGAGCCGGCAAAGATAGGATGACATTTCAATGATGATTTTTCAAGACAGTCCAAAAACAGCAAGGAGAATGTAATATCCACCTTGAATTATCTGGGAGGTAAAAGAAGAAGGCCCCTACCGTAAATAATTCATGCAATCATGCTTGCCATTGGCCTTCTCCATGCACTACCCTAGTGAAGAATGAGTCATAGACTTTACCTGCTTGCCCCAATGGAGAGAATTGTTTTTATAATTCATTGCACTACAACTTTCAACAAATTGTGACAGATCAGGCACAAAATGGTAATGTACAGCCTTTATCCACTGGGGCTCAAAATCATATTATAAGTCCGACATCACACTTACGATGTTCGTGTAAAATAACCTAGTAGGTAATGTATAGCTTCAAATTTTGTTCATTCAATGCCATACCATATTGACCAAAAAAAAACAAGCGTACATGTATGGAGAAACAACAGTAATAATTTTGTCATAACAATATAAACATTCTAAGGTACTTTTAAGGTATATCCTCATCAGAATTCTAATAGATACACATCCATTTTCTTGAGAAGCTAAAAATACATATTCCAAGACAAATGTCACATGGACACAGCTAAATCATAAAAATCAAATTCAAATTTTTTTTAGAAAATATTGTTTAGTTACCTCAATAGGACCCTCTAAAAATGGACTGACCTGATTTTTTTTTACTCGAATTGAAAAATCTACCGAATTTAAGCCATTCAGATACTTTTCGGCTTTTCATGCATTTCTAGATCACAATTTCATAATGAATTGTGTGAATTGTGTTTTTGTTTTTTTTAAAGCATGAAATTTATACTTCTTGTGACCGGAAAAAGGGGTGCTGATAAAAAGTCTGTGAACTTTTCATGAAGACAGGTCTACACATTTGTGAATAAATTGTTAAGGACAACAATGACTCCAATGACTCAAATTACTTGGGGCAATGCAGACTGGGTTTACAAAGAGCATTGACTTTGCTACAATCTGAGATCAGACAAACGCAGAGCAACAGAGGAAAGCTCAGTAAATATCTATTGCAAATTCAAAACAAAGTAACATGAGCTTGTAAATACATGTACATCCATGTAAGTGCACATGTATCATGCTCATCTTTGAATGAGCTCTTGCAGACATGTACAGTATAAAGTAATTTTCCCAGAGAAAGTGAGAGTAATGGATGATCAACTTGGGCTAAGAGGTCATGAGGTGATCAAAAGAAAGCAGGAAACCTACAGGGAGTAGCAGGAAATTTCATAGGAAGACACTCGACTATGTGCTATGAATGTGTAATAAGCTAGCAGTTTCACCATAGAAGCAGACAGCTCGAACTTGACAGTTACCTGAAGCAACTTCAGGTGTTTAACCTGCATTACCATGAACACCGACTTGATGTACCCATGCGATAAAGGCTGCAATGTTGTAGCTAGGAGATCTCTGTGATTTGGCAGACCTTCAAATAGGATTTCATCAGGGCATCATACACGGCAATATTGATGAAGGGCAGTTTTCTACTCAAGGCAAAACGATAGAGTGCTGTAGGGAATCCAGAGAGGGATTCCACAGCAATTGCCTTCTGTTGCTTTACTGTACTTGTACAACTGTAGGTTCATTCAAGGCTTGTTATATGGCATTGTTAAAAAAATCAGCTGAGGTCAAAATCAAAGCTCTAGTAGAGTATTACAACAAAGATTCAGTAAGGTCTTCATGGAATATGATCAAATATTAATTTCTTAATTTTGCCAGACACTTAATTTATTGGGGATTTTACAGATGAAGGACAACAGGTTTTGGATGGCGATCTAAAAAGTTCTGTAAGTTACAGTGAATTTGCATTCCTGAAATTCTCTATTGTAGGCTAAATGTACACTGTACTCCTCAAAACCAGCAATGTGTGTATGACCTGGTACAGGTATGTGTATTTAATCCCATTAGTAAACCACAACTGCATTATGAAGAAAAGTTCAACTGCATTTTGTCATGATTGTCATGAACACCTGAGGAAGTCCTTTTATTACACACAATAGCGTCAAAATCCTTTATTTGAGGTCAACTATATTTGATCTCGGCTAACGTTCTATACATACAATGTATTCTAGGCAAACTTCCTGCAATTCACACACTCAAGGGCAGATGGACTGGGATTTTGACAGCATGCTTGTATAAAAAGAAATGAAAATGAGACCGAAGGGGGGTGTTGTTCAAAATCAACTGCAACTCTGCGCATTTTCATTTGCGCATGGTATGTGCATATAACAAGACGAGCATGAAACGATTTTGATTGGCACCTTCCGATCAACTGCAACTTTTGAACAACACCCCCTGAGTCGGATACAAAGACAACTTTTCAACATAAAAAATAAGTCTCTCATACTCATTAAATTAAATTATATACAAATGGATTGAAAGCTACATGTATATGTATACGAGTATCAGAGTGGCAATTCTATTGATCTTACTAATCTTTTTTCAAACAAGTTCCTACTATTCAGCAATATTATAACTGAAACAGGAATTGGCATTCTGCATTTATAGCACAATATTTCCTGTTTTGAACATTGTCCAGATACATTCAGTAAAGTTTTTCCCTGAATTTTTATACACTGGTTATTATGTCATAGAAACTGACAAATAGGCTCTTTTTCCTTGTGAAAGACAGTACATGAACCATTTTTAGAGGCATAAATGTAATTAGAACAAGGTAATAATTTCAACAAGATGTATGTATGTACCAAGAGGCTATATATCAAAGGACAGAGTTTGCACTTTTATCTCTTTATTCTTAAAGGTAGAATACTTCTTTTGCAGCCTAAAATTCGACTTTCTAAGATTGTTGTGTTATGTTGAAGAGTACTAAATGTTAGAACTTATCACCAATCAATTAAGCACAAAGATTGGTCATGATAGGCGCATTTTTAGTTATTCCAATAATAATTTTTCTATTCGGGCACCGAACTAATTCACCATACGTTCAAAATTCAAAACAGCCGTTATCCCCACGTTGACCAATAGCGCAAACGTCTCTCTCAGTGCGTATTCCGCATGGTGTGGCAGTGTATCAAAGTGCGCACTGTATGTGCTTTTATGTTTTGTGTGTGTGTGTGTGTGTGGTACCGTAATACGCTAGGAGTATCGCGATACCGTTGGTGTCAAGATGAATTATGATAGAATAGATTTTTATTTTGATTAAATATTCTGGACTACATTCGACCAAAATACATGTACTTCAGTTATTATTTTGGCATATCTGAGGTACACAACAAGTTGTAAGCATAACAGTAATGTGTGCAAATGTAGTTTTCTACCTTTAAGATTTCACCACAATCCAAATTCAAAGAATAGGGCTACATGTATGTAAAGGTAATCTGCAGGCACAAACCATTGGCTTTCGGTGATTGCATTTTGTGCATTGCATGATACCGTGTCTGACATTACAGACTGCATTGCCTTTCCCTCTCGCAACGGCTTCATGAATATTATCAAGAATAACCTTTCAGAAATTGATGAAACATTGAAGTGAAAATCCATGTGCGCATGTTGAAGCACAGCAATTATGGCAAATATTTGTCGTAATCGCTACGCTTCAACATGCGCACATTTTGCTGAAGGTGCATGATTTCAATACACGTCCGGTATTGCCATGCTGTCCGGTAATTGGATTTTCACTTTTCTATGGGTAATCCTGGATTTTCACTTTACTACGGGTAGGCCTAATCCTGGATTTTCCTATGTTACAGTCATTATTTCATGCTACTAACCTCAGTATATTTATGGTCCGCTCATATATAGGCACGCGTAATAAATAGGCACGAATTCAAAATGAGCGTTTTATCTATGGCAAATACGCGCTAGAAAAACTGTGTGACTTGTCTATGCATGGGACTTCTTCTTCTATGTTGGTTTCCTCCAGTTGCTGGAGAACTGCAGTAATTTTGCAGAGATGGAGTCGAACTAATATACAATGGATGGGGTTACATGTAGCTCTAGCAGTGTGCAGTGGCTTGATCTATGGATCGTTGCCTTTTCTGGTGTATATCAAGGAAGCTTTTGCAAACATTAATTAATTTCTTGCTAATGCAGCCAAGAATCGGGCTCAAAATCATAAGTTTTTATAAATACCAATGATTTTATGTCATTTCATATTAATCTTTAGAATTTTTATGACATTTGGAAGTAAAAAATACAGCAACAAAAGTTAATGATTATCCTTATTTTGACCGGCAAAGAGCAGTGCGTGCCTTTAAATGTGTTCCAAAACTACTGCAGTTTGAGAGACGTTGTCGGAAACTGTTCCTCGTTGCCAATTTTTGTGCTTTTTTCTGCTCAATTTTTATGTGGACATAATCTTCAGAATATTCTCCTTCGATTGATACCAAATTATTTCATTAAATGATAGTTTTTACTGTTTTATATTTGCTCAGAAACAAGGTGCGGGCCTTTATAGACTTCCATCATAAAGTTCACTGACTGGATGAATAGCTGTGATTTTATAGTCAGCACATGGTTTCTGAAGTTATAGCAATGTGAAATAATTGAATTCCATGATGATGAGATCTAACGCTAACATTAACAATTTAACAGAATAGCTTCTTTTCATGATTGCAAATATCTGAAATATATTGACCAAGTTAATAATAATAATAATAATAATAATAATAATGAACGTTTTTTTAATATAGCGCTTATCACTCGCACAGGGAAAGTCCCTAAGCGCTTTAGAAAGAAGGATAAATAGAGATATAGAAATACCAATATTTTCGCCCTATACATGGATGATGGAATAAGTTAATAAGGTAATAAGAACAAGGAAAATGGTAGTTAATTTGGTAACATTAAACAAAATTCAAACAGGTTTTGAAGTTGAACAACACCTCCTAATAACTATCCACCACGCCAGTATTTGTTTGGGGTTTTTTACCCCAAAAGTCCTGTCATCAAAATTATTTGTAGGGAATACAAAAGCATAATAAATATGGGAAGTCATATCTATTTCTCTAATTCATAAATTTCATAGCCTAACACCATTTAATAGAAAAGTGCACGAAATTTCATGACCCCATCATAACACCAACACAGTATTTGCATTGAAGTGATTGACTGAATGTTTCAAAATTCACCCCACCTCTTCCAACGCGGAAACGACATTTCGGCAAGCTCCCATCCGTGCCACAAAATTCGATGTCGTCGGCGAACTGATGTCATCTGTGGTTTCCGCCAGGAACTCGGCGACGGTGATGGTGTCCGGCATGTTATCCGCATCAGAAAGAGCACAAAAATGAAAGAAAACTGTCAATATTCCCTTTATTCAGATGCTTCCTGTTACAAATTCTCCACAGTCCCAGTGCTCAGTTGGTCACAAAATCACAATGCAATAATCGCGAACGAGCTGCTGAACAACATTGTGCGATAGATGGAATATAGATGGCGCTGTGTCTTTTACAAAAGAGGTGCCAACATGGGTACAAACAATTAGTCTCCCCTTTATTGAATATTTTCATCAGGAGACAAGTCTCATTGCAAGAAGAAATGGTATAACCATTCATTTTTATAGAAGGGTGATTATTTCACGATATAACTTTTTCTTTGCATGTTTAATTCCTCCTCCTGCTCCTCCCCCCCCCCCTCCCCTTTTTCCTCCTTCCTCCTCTCCCCCCCCCCTGTCATTCCCTCCATGCACCTCTCCTTTCTCCTCCTCCTCCCTCCCACCTTCTCATTGGCTTCATCCTCTTAACCTTCTACTCTCCCCTCTTCTTCCCCCATCATCTTCTTCCTTCTATTGTATATAGCTCCTTCTCTTCCTATACTTCATCCTCCCCTCCTCTTTCTCCCCTCTTCTTCATCCTGGTCCCCTTCTCCCCC
>BQKZ01001746.1:99323-110397 GCA_036244855.1 Temnopleurus reevesii
TATATATATATGATAGATAAATAAAATTATATAAAATGCAAAATAAAAACAAAAAGTAAATAAATGAAAAATATAGATAAGAAATAACAATGATAATAATAAATAGATATGGAAAAAATGTAAGCGAGCAGTACTTCTTCAGAGCTAAAGTTTTTAACAAGGGATTTTTAGCAATTAAATTTTGGAGGACTTTGTCTGGTCTAAAGTATTGGTTCGTGTTATGTCTTGGGGTGGCTGGTCGAGCCGACTGGGTTAGCAGTGAAAAGTAAGCCCATATTTCTTCAGAGCAATAATTTCTTTTTACGGATCTTAATTCAACTGTTTTAAGGCAATTGACTATTTTGTTGCACTAAAAAAAACACGATTTTATGTAAGTTTTTCTTTGTGCAAAAAAGCTTCAATAAGACCAATAAATCCATAGCATATATAATTAAGGCATCGAATCATTTTTTATTTTGACACACATGTCAGCTCAACACTTGAGAACAATCTCTTTTGAAGTTGATCACTGAATACCTTCCAAAAATCTATGATACTTTTTGAGCAGTTCACAACTTGTTTGCGCACTGACACGACTCGAGTCGAGTCAATGCGTGCCACAAAATCGTGCTAGTGTCAGCCCAGGGAGGTGTCATGAATGGAGTCCACCCATATACGGCCATATACCTTTATGAGTCCACCAGATGACCTGCGTCTTTGTGCGTCCAGGGAGCGTTTTTAATTTTCAAAACGCTTGGCCGACGCATACTAAAAACACAAAGGTATGAGTCGGCCTTAAGATTATATCCTAAATCTACTCAATATAGAATTTCACTCCAATTTGGATTGGCCCCTGACTACAATCTTTTAGATTTTCAATCGAAGGAATTACGAGAGTATTGTATCTGGGCCGGGCTTACAGAGTGTTTGTTGCATGTTTGTTTGTAAAGACCGACTCACACATTTGCGTTTTTAGCCTGCATTTGCCCAGCGGTTTTTTTTTTAAATTAAATACGCTCCATGGACAGATGGACGCACAGTATATGCTGATCAGACGGTGGATTGACGTTCGGCTTGCGCTTAAGGAGTGTACGCCGAGCGTCAGTCCATCATTATGACCTGCATCTTTGTGCGTCCAGGGAGCGTTTTTTAATTGAAAATAAAATACACGCTGGGCCCATAGGTATAGGCTAAATACGCAAAGGTGTGAGTCGGCCTTTAAGAATCAAGGATCACGGACCGTGTAAATGGGAAAGAAGGAAGACACTTGCACTCTCTGGCTAATCGGCCTATCAAAAGCCGATTTATTGCCCCATTGTTTCATCTTTCACAATTTAATACTTTTGGGTCTTTTCCGCAAGTATTCAAAACACGGCAACCATAAATTGCAGGAGGACAGTAAATCTTCCTCGACAGAAGGATGCTTTCAATCATCTCGATTTCTTCTAGATCACTTTATAGTTTTAACGAGGTCTCGATAAATATTATTTAAGGTAACAACCTAAACTGATTAAAACAAACAATAATCAAAAATATTAATAACAACAAAACTACAAGATAGCTGAAACAAATTTTCTGCCTATCACTTTTTTTAGTCAAAAATCGTTTTACCGAAATTATTCTGCTTTCACACATTTTTTTTTAAGTAACTCATCAATATATTAACACGATGAGACGATCATTGTCTGGGTAAAACAAAAGCATAGTTATTTACGACAAAGAAATTAATTACTACGACAGATGTAAATGCTTACCATGCAAACACGATCATCCAAAGACAAAAAAAAGGTCAAGATTCAAGAGAAGAGTTATCATTCCGAATGCAAACCTTGGTTTGACAGCTGTCTACATTTCTGTCCTTGCATGTAACTTTTGTTTCTCAATGAATTATCTCCTTTTAAATTTTTATGCAGGGGGTGGGATAAAGTACCGGCGTGTCTCGGTAGAGTCTTCATTTCATTGTGTATTTCAAATCGATTAATGCGAGTCAATATTTCGTTTATTCAAACCATTGTGAAATAACATGTAGTGGGTCATCTGCTACAAAGGCCCCGGTCCTTGATATTGATATCAGGGGTATTGTGGTGGTCGCAGCATGAGTCCAGGGGCTTTTAAAGCAGCGTTCTCACTCTGGTGAATTGAGCATGAACTGCACGAGTTGCCTCAAATGAGTATTCGCCACAATTCGCTATCACTCGAGATTAAAAGACAAGTATAAACCTAAATATAATATATTTGTTCAACAGAGGCAGAAAAATCAGATGAACAGAACAAGAAAAGAGAGAATTGAGTAAAATCAGACATCTAGTTGGAAAGTTATTAAAGTTTAATACTTAGACAAATATACAAGTGATGTGGACAATTGACCATTGATTATATTCATATGTTACCGGTATGAAATTTTACTTTTTCCACAGAAATATAATTTTCTCAACGCTTTTACTGTGGGATATCTTTCTAATAAACATGACCCTATTTGCATTTTTAAGTCAATACACACTTTACATCTTTCTGTAAAAATGATGAACTTTGCACCACAAATATAATCAAATAAAAGTGATGGTTAGTAGGTGCACCCAAGACGCCATCAACTTGTCCAAAGTGAGAACACTGCTTAAAGCCGATGTTCCCTGGATTGTGTAATACAATGGAATAATTGTCTCCCTGTCAAAAACTTTATCGATCCATAGCCATTTCAAAACAAAATTTAAAGACGCTTTTCCCTTTTATCATTGGTCAATCAGAAAACTAAACCATAACAAAATGATATTGATTTTTATATTGGTCAGCCAAGCAAGTAAACAATTGTAAAATGTCCTCTTGAGGTGACCACACGACCAAAAAATATATAGACGTCTTTCAATTGGCCTTCAAATAAACTAGAATTATATATAAGATCTTATGTGCCAATACTTAAAAAGGAGAGATGAGATGTATACAATTTATCAAAGTATACGTAAATTGTAAATTTCTGATATTTTCATTGATGAATATTTTAGGTTTTTAAAAAAGAAATAATGACGATAATTTCCCAATTACATTCTAGATAATAATTTTTTTTATTACCCTCATTTCTGTTTGTTTTTAATTGAAAGCGACAAAAGACAAGCATGAGTACCGTATTTAAGTTTCGAGACGTTTTAACCCGAACAAAAATAGAACGCACAAAACACACCAAGCAATCATGTGATCAAAACAAAACAACTACGTGACATTCGATATAACTGTTATTAATCGTTTCCCATTTTCCTTCTCCGGAATATTTTTTTTTTCAAGTACCGAGGTTCCCATATTTGTTTTTTTCTTTCGAAAGCGACAAAAACAAGAGTCATATGGATTTACGCTCCGTGAAGTTTAACTTAGGCAAAAAAAAACCGGAAACAAAAATATAAAAAAATAATGTAGATCAAAACAATAATTTTTTTTTTTTAAAATATCACAATTACGTCGTTTTTAATGGAAACGTCCATCTTTTTCTACAGAAAATGTATAAACTTTCGTTCTACTCTATTCTGCTGCTTTATACATGTATCTAGTCAAAGCAAAGGCAAAAACAACAACAAAGGTACTTTTGTAAAACTTTACCTGGGTATTAGTTTAACTGGTTTTTATAAGAGGCTTATTAGTTATACCCTGATCAATCTGTCGCATAGTATGGGTTAAAATCCAAGTAAGCCTGACGAAATGATATATAGGTTATGTAACGGTAAGTATAATTCCGACTCTCACTGGTTTGTACACCGAAAACAGCAAATTTTTACAGCATACTCGTTGTGGTATTTGAAAGAGAAAAAAAAGATATAAGAGAGATCCAGGGATTCTTTTCTGCCATTTCAAAGAACTTTGGTTTTTTTTACATTCGGCATGATTGACTAAATTGGAAGTATTCTCTCGTTTGAAATGTTTAAGTATATATTGCTATTGCCTGTATTTCTGGATGAAAAATAAAGATGTCTATAATTACATATGCATTTTGGTCATGAACATATTTGCGCTATTGAAATGTTGGGAATACACTCTAAAAACACAACTGTTAAATTAGTATTTCAAAAAGTTAGAGGAGTGACAAAAAATGGAAAATTACAATTTCCAACATGTTCGATCGAACAAAATAACAGGTGGATCCAACATGTTGGGAAATGTAACTTACCATTTTGAAAAGTTGTCACTCGATCATCCAATGTGTTTAAAGTCAACTGAGATGCCATTTATATTTAGAACAATAAGAGTTTACAGTTATTTATCTTTTAGATTTTATGTTTAGAAATTTCGTATGCAGCACTCACTTTTTAAAAACGTTATCTAGTGTGTTTTTCTCTAAGAAAACTGCGGTCTGCACCGTATACAGGGTAAAAAAAAAACAACCCCCCCCCCCTTCACGCCCATAGCCACGTGTTTAAAGTACATAATTGGAAAACGGACGGTAAAATACCAAGGTGGAATGAAGATGGGATTGAATGAAAATGTTGTTTTTGTTCATGTGTTGATCAATGTCGGCAACTGAACTTTGATCTAAGCCAATGAAGACGATTCAACGAAGAATAAATAGCTCGGGAGCAATGTTGGTGAACGCACATACGAGTTTCTTTGAATGTTACCTGGCTTTCAGTTGTACAATATTGGGTGCGGTCTTTTGATTAATTACTCACCAGTTTGACAAACGTTAACATTAGCCAAATCAAGGGTAACGATGTATGAAATCACCACTTATAACATGATATTCCTTTATCAATATACGTATTTGGAAGAGTCAATATGTCGGAAATTGTTTGTATTCATGCGAGTACCGTCCTGTGGCTCAATGTAACTTCATGAAAACTACAAAGAATTGTATTTTGGAATGAATCTTGGAAAGATTCTTGTTCAACCTTTATGCAAAATTTGTCAATAATCCATTTCCAAAATGCGTCGTAGACAAAGTGAATGAGGAGTTGTTCGCAAGTACCTCACAGGTTCTGCCAAATTTACCGACCGCACAGATCCCCATCGGCAGCAGGGATCTACAGCAATGATAATATAAAATTTTTCATAGTTTATACATCTCATTTTTGTTTCATTCCCTGATAGCAAAATAATCCCACTGGCTGGTTCCCCTTTCAGAGTCATAATAAATACATAGAGACATACATTTACCGTATGCCTATGCCACCAACACCACCGCCACTATATACCAACCAACACCGCCACCATCGCCACTACCAAACACCACCGACACCACCAACCACCACCACCACCACCACCTCCACCACCGCCACCGCCATCACCACCAACCACCACCATCACCGCATGCACCATCACCACAGCCACCACCAACCACCACCACCGCCACCACCAACCACCACCGCCACCATCACCACCGTCACCACCAACCGCCGATCGTCACCACCATCACCACCACCACCACCACCACCAACCACCATCACCACTGCCACGTATCACCAACCACCACCGCCACCAGCACCATCATCACCACCACCACCACCACCACCAACACCACCAACACCACCACTACCATTACCGCCAACACCGCCGCCACCATAACCACCACTATCTTCATGAATATCATAACGTTCCCGTGTCTATTATTTCCAGATTATTGATATTTCATCGTGATAACAGTTGGACCAAATTACATCTCTTTTTCGATGACGTCAACAGCAAAACTCTTTTGTGCCCTTCGTTATTACATAATACAAATATTATTACCGTACCCTGTATGCAAACAGTGGTTTGTTGTTGACGATGATTCCTCTTATCAATTAGATACAGACTCTCCCTGCTTTGCTTCGATACTTCATATTTATAAAAAAAACAACAAAAAAAAGCAATTTGAATAAGTATGGAATTCGAAGTGAAAAAAATGGTTAAAAAAGGATGAGCAAAAATCTATTTGGTAAATTTATGCACATTAATGACTATAATCTATTTATTTCTGCACATTTTGCGTTCATTTTTACCCGGCAAAAATGTTCCCTTTTATTTGTTTTTTGCCTGATTTTATTTTCCGTCATAAAAAGCCGACTCACACCTTTGCGTTTTTAGCCTACGTCAGCCCAGCGTTTTAGTAATTAAAAAC
Organism: Temnopleurus reevesii; assembly: GCA_036244855.1. Taxonomy (NCBI): domain Eukaryota; kingdom Metazoa; phylum Echinodermata; class Echinoidea; order Temnopleuroida; family Temnopleuridae; genus Temnopleurus; species Temnopleurus reevesii. The sequence continues at coordinate 105,379 of BQKZ01001746.1, forward strand.
AGTCACTGGACGCACAGCATATGCGGATCAGACGGTAGACTGACGTTCGGCTTGCGCTCAAGGAGCGTACGCCGACCGTCAGTCTTCCGTATACCCTACGTCCGGAGAGCGATTTTATTTAAAAAACGTTGGGCCGACGCAGGCTAAAAACGCAAAGGTGTGAGTCGGCTTTTAGATATTGTGTAACGTTTTTATGATTATAAGGCGAAAAAAGATAATGCGCCCTTTTCTTGGTCTCAGTAAATGAAATAAAAAAAGGAAAGTGGGAATTATAAGCGTAGCAGAATTCAGTCACGATTCATACGGTAAATCAAAAGAATTCTTCGATAACGTTTTCGTCAAGGTTAAGTGAAGTAGAGATATAAAAGTACCGTATAAATTGAGGAAAATATAAAGGGATATGCTACCATAATTTTACATTATACTTCTCAGGAATTCAGTTAAAGCCATTGTTTAACATTGGCTTAGATAATCCAGTAGGATTGATAAACGCCTCTAAACTTCAACAACAACAACAACAACAACAACAACAAGTTTCCTTTTAAAAAAATTCTCAACTGCCAGATCCTAGAGGTTATCTGAAAGGTTGATGGTGCATCAACTGGGAAAATATTAGGCTTTAAAATCAATGTTTAGTGCTTGAAACAAGCGAAAATCTAAAACATCGCCTCGATAGGCTTTGTATACAGGAATTAATGCGTCATCCTGACGCTTTAATTCAATATACATAGATATCTTGATAGTGCATGAATAACTTTCTTTATTTTTGGATCCTCTGTTGATTTTTCATCTATCTGAATATACTTAAATAGGACAGACAGCTTGTTTGAGAATTTTTTAAATTGTGCAACTGCAAAGTGTGACAGTGCCTTTAACATAGTAGAACAACAACGAAAGAATCATTATATCTATATCATTTAGATATGTTTATAGGGCCTGTATAAGAAGAAAAAAACGTTCAGTGAAAGTATAATGCAGAATTTGCGTCAAATTTCATCAAAATAAAATCAAATTCAACGTGCAATCATTATAATGAAGGATTCCAAATGACCTACACGACTTCAACCCCTATAAAACGTAGGCTTAGTTGATTAAAGTTAATTTAATTGGTTTATGATTTTACCTAATTTTGTTTATCATGGCAATAAGAACAATTGAATAAAAAAAGCACAAATTTGATTTTTTTTTTCTCCGCCTAATTAAGACCGGCATCCTCTTTTGGGATGGTATGACAAAGATATATAATAGGCTTTTGGGCCTGCAACATAGAAGAGATACGATAAATTGAAAATTAATCGCACCTTTATGATCCATGATTTGTCATAGACTTACGATTAATATTTATCGTAAGTATAATTGTATCTTTCATGTTACAGGCTAATGTGGTTGATATAAAAAATGAAATATGAAGAGTAATCTCGAAAAAAAAAATATCGTTAGATTTATTGAACATATGTTACGAGCATTTAACAAGGTGCTTGAACTCACTTCACACAGTTCAGAGCAATCGAGGAAGAATTGGCTTGTTATTGTCATCATATGAATAGGCTTAGAACGTGAAGAACTTTTTCAAGTTGTTTAATAAAACGATTAGTGATTTAAGTTAAAGCGCTTCATGCGACATATCATCGCAATGGAGAGAAAGTATAAGAACACTCTTAGCTCGAAACCTGTGCTAAATACAAATGTAAACAACAACGTCATACAGGATTTTATAATGGAAAACGTTCATCATGATCGCATTTTCATTATTTTTAATTTATATATATATATATATATATATATATATATCAGTTAAGACAGTCCAAAGCATTCTGATGAAGTAAGGTCATAAAGGTGTAAGTTTGTCAGTTGTTAAAATAGAGGAAAATACTAAATCCCAATCTGATATCATTCAAGTCGCGTGTTAAATGTTAAGCAAAAACAAAGTTCCTATATACTTGGTCAGTATTAGGAATAAATAGCAGCTCTTGGAAAATTTTTTAGCGAACATAAAGAATTTTCTTGGATGGATCCAACAGGCCTGTTTAATATAGATTCAAATTAATGCACTATTTTCTTGTCAATGAACGTGAAACTATTCCTTAAACGTGTTACAATTGAACTACAATACTTGGAATTCAGTTTGGATATATTGTTTGTTGCTAAATCAGATGGACGGGCAAGCCTCGGACAACCTGTGGCATTTTCACAAAGAAAATATGTCATCTATATTATTAGTAAACCAGCCTTATAAAAAGGGGTCCAATCACGGTACAAGAAGCTTATAGTTTGTAACTTTTTTGTCTTAAAGAATACCAGAGACAATTTCCCTAAAATCAAAGTCATTCATGTAATACACATTTTTTTCAATTGCCTATTTTTCAATATGGTTAATGAGGTACAGTTTTATATCTTGAACAAAATATATGTTAACGTTTTTACCTCTTTTTGTGCCGATTACAGTATTGTGCGATTTACGATTAAAAATAACGGACATTCATTTTGTGAAATGAAAAAAAAAGTACTTACTCATTGAGCGGTACCACTGTCAGAAAATCTCCACATAAACGACGTGGTCATTGCGGTTGTCATGGCAATGATTAAGTTTCCAGGTACAAAAATGACGATAAAGATCTTTTCATTCTAGTTCTCCTTCCAGCTCAAGAAGATATTTCTCGAAACCAAACAGTTTTGAAGCAATAATGAGATCATAGAATCAGCGGGTCCGAGCTGGTTTCAGATCACTGATCTTCTGCCCGGGTCTTCACGGTGTCTATTGTCCATTGGATGAGCCTATGACTGATAAGTCCAAGAGGAAACCAAACATGTTTTATGAATGGGCGTGGGTCCCGACCATCGGAGCTAGCTTGTGGGATTATCATTTCACCAATAGCTTTCGAGAGTTGCAAGATTTTGGCGTATCGAGGTGGACAGAGTCATCGAGATGTTCAAACAAGTGGTGTTGTGGGCGTGTGCCAAAACTCCTGTGGGTGAAGACACACCCTAAATTGAACATAATAAATGTGCATATTCTTCATTCGATTAAAAAAAAAATCGGGTTTTTTCTGCTTCATCTGTCTCATTTTGTTCCCCATCTCCTCTCATTTTGTTCTTTCTCCTTCTTTCAGAATACAGGCTGAAAGTAACATTACTGTCTCGTTGAAACAAAACAAAACAAAAAATAGAAGGAAAATAGACATACACCTGGGTGAGAGAGGCTCGACTCGAATTTACCGAACAACTACGAGTCCTGACAACCCCCCCCCCCCAAAAAAAAGGTCATCGGAAATTTGGAATTTCGGCGCCCCTCAGCAAGTTTACTGAGGGGCTGAAAGGCAAACGAAACAGATAAAAATAGGTTATCAGGAATGTTGCGCCTCTCTCAGAAAATTTAGATCCCGCCCCCATAGACGATTTGATAAGCAAAAACGAGTATTCCACTAATTTTGCGAACCTGTGGTTACCACAAAGTATTTAGAACCTCTTCTAGCTCCCCCCTCCCCATACTGATAGCCACTTACATACTGCCAAAGAATTATCCCAAGATTTATACATTTGATAACTATTCTGTCAATCAATGTATTTTGCAAAATGATCCTTTCTAGTCCTTCGAATAAATACGGTATTCATTATATGATCAACCATCAACCGTCAACTAGCGCATCATTCTTGGTATTTCATTAAAAAACATTAAATACTTTTTTTTGCTCTTTTACGAAACTAAAAACTCTTCCTTTGATAAGTTACTAATAATACAGTGGATTCAAAATTTGAAAATTTGTGCTAGTTTTTACTGAAAATGTTTTGCGACAGATTTGGCCGAAGTTTTTGCCATGATTCTTATGTCGGGTGTAGTTTTAATGGTATATTTACAACGTAAGCCTATATGGTAGATTATTTATACGGATGAGGCCAAAATCAATTCAAGAAATAATTCAATCTATTGAGTCCAATCAGCCTATCCAACCTGTGAAATTGAAATAAATCATCGGACTTCTGCCAAGTTTTGGAATGGGAAAGCTACTTAGTTATGGTGTACTGGTGCATTTTGTAAAACATGTTGCTTTATTCTTGGAACCATTGATGCGGCTGCAATTTGAAAACAAACCAAAAATCGGAAACAGAAGGGAGGAACGGAAAGTAACAGTAAATTGTATTTATACTCGAGAGAACAAAAGTGTACATCCTATGATCACAGATCATTACATTGTATTATTCTGAACAGTTTTCTCCTGATTAAAGGGAGATCGACTTGAAAATTAATTGACCAAATGAATAAAATGTATTACTAGAATGTGGAAGTATAGTATGTGTGCAATTGTGTAGTGGGCCTTTGAAACAGAGGGTGGCGGTTCGAAACCCACCCATGGCGTTAATTTTCTTCAGCACAAATGAAGCCACATTTTGCTGCGCTCAACCCCGGTTGGAGTAAATGTGTGCCTAGTATTCCTGGAAATACGTAATAGTAAAACAAACCAAAAAAATAAGAAAGAACAGTGAGAAGTCTATCGAGTGGATACGTGAGCTCTTTAAATCATAATGATTGACGAAAAGTAATAGGCACAAACAAGAATTGGAGCGTATTAACATCAATGAAAGTGGGTTAACAAAAACTGGAACAGAATTAAAAAAAAAAAAAAAACTTATCACCAACACAACGTGCATGAGCAGATTAGTGGTTCGCAAAAGGCATACTGTTAAAATATCACAGACCTATAGGAATGTATATAGGCTGACTTTTCATTCTTTGATCATAAATCAAGTAATATGTCCAACCCATGAATCGGGGTCTCTGTTTTCAGGAGGCCCCCAAAATTAGCGTTGAAAATTTCTTCCAGATTAGATAATATCTGTTCGTCACCTTGCAGTGAAGCTTAAATTTGTCGCCGACTTTGCCACTTATTTTGAATATCCCTTTTCATATGTTGGAAACTGTGCAAGATAAATACAACACAACGTTCAAATGTAAAAACAGCACTGCGTGAAAATATATAAAACAGTTCGAGGACAAAATGAAAAATAAAACTGCGCACTTTT
>BQKZ01001747.1:21268-56529 GCA_036244855.1 Temnopleurus reevesii
CCCCCCCCCCCCCCCCCCCCCCCCCCGAACAAGGAGCTGAAAACAAAAAATACATATTTAGAAAAGTATAATTATGAAAACGTTACGATGATAAAACCTTACTAAGATTTTCACTTTTTAAGCCACAATTTGCGCCTCTGCCTACCCCTAGTAGCAGCAGCAGTAATAGCAGTAGTAGTAGTAGTGGTAGTAAAAGGGTTTGTTTTTTAAGTAACAGTTTTATTTTAAATCTTTAGAGTAAAAAGGAATGACATTTGGAGAATAATCACTAATATACTGGGGTGAAATGAAAGAGAGCGATGAATAAGATAACGGTAAACAAATAGTAGGTGGAAAGATTGATGATAATAACAAAAGGATGGATAAAAGTAAAAGAGGGAAACAAGGGAAATTAATAAGTATCATAATGGCCAGAAATAAGAAGATAACATGAGGATAAATGTAGAAAAGGGGAAAATATGTGTAAAACATAAATAACATTAATACGAAAGACAGAAAAAAAGTGTGGAAATGTGGAGAACAATAAGTAAATAAAGGATAAAAAGAAAAATAAGGGAAACTAAGCGGAAAACAATGAATAACATATTGGATAGACATTAAAAAATGTGGAAAGATTAATAACAATACATAAGAATAGTTAGAAAAGGATTAAGGGGAAATAAGCGGGAATAATAGATGACATTAGGATAGAGAAATTTTTTTTTACAAAGACGGATGACAATAAATATCATAAGGACATAGGGAGAAAAGGCAAAGAGTATAAGCGGAAACAATAAATAGCATTAGGGTAGACAGAAAAAAAGAATGAGTAGGGCGGACAGAAAAGAAGTGTGGAAACAAATAAGATAATGACAGATAGATATATAAAGAAAATGGTGGCTCATGCAAACAAAATTAATGAACGAAATGCAAAGGTTCAGTAAAAGAAAAGTAGAATTCTTGCAGATACTGCGCAGTAAAATTGCAAGGTGGCATACCTTCGTATAGGAGCCAGAATCAAGATCATAAGTAACGCAACCGTGTTTTATGATTGCTTCTAAAACACGTTTCATGCTTACGTTTCAAAACTCAATTAACGTATGAACACATTTCTGTGGCAGGGCCCGCTGATCTCCGCATGTCGGAGGAAGAAAGCCAAAAAGTAATAAGTCTCGAATAAGAAACGATATAAAGTCATTCTTTTTGTTCTCTTTAGAATAGCATTAACAATTATATCCAGTTCATTCATTTTCTATTATCAATCATATTTTGCAATTTACAAGTTGTACATTAAAAAAAATTCTACCCTATATATTAGCAAATGCACCTCGTTTTAGGATATGAGTTTACTGAATGCTTAATTTCATTTGAATTGATCAATTTTTGTCTCAAGCGACAAATGAGGGGCTATAAACACTTTAATTTGCTTTGTGATAGTGAAATAAACAACCTTTGGGATGGGACAGGGTTTACTGGGGCTGCACCCACCCCCCCCCCCCCCCCCCAACAAACTCCCTCTCCCTATTTCTCTCTCTCGTCATCTCTCTCTGTCTTGTCTTCTCTCTCTCCCCCCCCCTCACAAAAAAAATCCAGGAGATACGTGCAAAACTTTTTGATGGCAGTGTGAAAAATTGTAATACACAGCTCCATCAACTTTCAAAACATTTCGCAGTATATGTATACACCATAGAACATGTCATTTTAATCCATTTTATTTTATTTTTGTTCATTTCTTTTCCGTAAAGATAAAATTTGATTTAATACAATGTACGAAAGAAAAGTAAAACAATCGAAAAAAGAAATCTGATAAACATTCGTAAAGCTTCATTGGAAACATCGTTATGTATTCCTGAGATGTGTAATTTTGCCTTTAGAATTGATGAATTAAAATGAAAACATTTAAAATATATATATGAGGAAACTGGAAGACATACTGAAAATATAAGGCTTTTAATTAGTTAGATTTTTTGTGATACAATTTGGAATCACATTTTTTTCTTATCTTAATTTTTTTTTTATACAATAAAAGGAACGAAGCTAACCGGCCGAAACGATAAGAAGCTTCACAAAAAGAAAATTAGGACAGAAATAATAACAGAAAAGGATGACATGATCGAAGAGTGATAAATCTGATGAGAGAAATAGATTGGAAATTGGAAAGGAGAGAGTGGGGATACCGATGATACAAGAATAAGCAAATTTGATTTAGGTACTATCTGTTCTGAGAATAAGAATAAGGGTATCTAAATAGCGAATATATATCAGTCATAAAAAAAATCTATCAAACGATTTTGACTCCGCAGGAAGCAGACATATATGATTTGTGGTCTAGCGCCATCTACCGACCATCTTGGGAAAACTTGAACAACAGGTGAATCGTGAACCCATTCTTGCCATTTCCATAGAAGCATAACATCAATCAATTATCTATTGCACGCGCATATTTTGGATGCGATAATTTGAACGTCTATTCAACGCGTCAGAAAAGTACAATTCCTTCAAATCGTTCCCGCATTCCTAACAAGTTGGAATTTGTTTTCATCGAAAAAACGCTCAGACAAAGTTCCATAGTTTCCCGATAAATAGGGGTTCTTTCGGCTTTGTTTTCGCCAGGAATGTGATTTTCTGGAGCTTTCTGTATTGTACGTGGTTATTGAGAAGGAGGATAGCGATCGGCTGCAATATCTGGCCCGGAGCTCTGGCAGCAAACTCTTTTGTGTCGTGCTGTGCTACTTGTGGATCAATTGGATTGAAATTGAATGGATACTTTGACGTATTTTTAGTTTCATCATCATCAATAACAGCAGCTGCTAGTGTCACCTTTTGAAGTGGTTTGCACGCTCGTGCTTGACTGGAGTCGACATTTGAACCAAATCTAAAGATTTTACCACGTTTTGTTGCAATTTTTGTCAAGGAAAAACAACTCCATCAAAATGGCCGCTACAGCCAGGCACGACAGAGAAATGCAACAAAAAGCCAGAAAGACATTGAGCAAGAAAGATGTTGACCCCGTAGAAAGATTAAGATGTCAATGTCTCGCAAGAGGTTCAAGTGGAATTCTTGGTCTTGGAAGGTGATTATTTCTCACGAAATAGAATATAAATTTGTATGCTAGTTTCTGGAGTCTATCTTTTAAGATTGTGTGTGTTATTAGCAGCAAGTGCGCTAACTTGATGCTTTTTTAAATACAATTTTTGTACACTTAGGGGGTGTTGCTCAAAAGTTGCAGTTGATCGGAACGCGCCAATGAAAATCCTTGTTTCATGCGCATACCTAGTGCAAATGAAAATGCGCATTACAATTTGCAAAGTTGCAGTTGATTTTGAGCAACACCCCCTTAAAGTACCATTTATCTATTTATACCGATGCTTTTTTCACTAGTCCCACATCCTCTGTATATTAAACAGGATATTTGGGTGTAATTTTTTTGGAAGTATGGACATGACGAAGAAACAAAGGGTACCCTATTCAATCTAATCTATCACTTACATAATATTAACAGTACTTAGTATATTCTATATCTATTCAAATATTAAAGCATGTTCATCAATTTCATACATGATATCACCACAGTGACTGGCTGGGAAAAGAAATATATCTAAAAACCAAAAGTAAAGCCTTGTATTTTGAACTTGCCGCCTCAAAATGTTTTTTGTTACACTTTTTTGTATATCATATGTTCATCATTTCGATGAAGTGGGTTCGAATCCCACCGCTGCCACCAATTGTGGTGTATAGAAAAGATAGCATACCTGTACCTTATAACAAAAGCACTTATTCTAAATTTACAGATAAAGTCTTTTCTAAAAGAATTGGGACAAAATGCATGTAGCGACAAATTGTTGGGTTCCCTGTAGATTCAAATGAGACAAGTTTTATGGCTGTAAGATGTGTGTTTGAATCCCACTGCTGCCAACACTTGTAGTGTGGGGAAAATAGGAACAAAGTGCCGGAGCAATAAAGGATATTTCTGGAGACTAAAAATTACTAAATTGTAGAACTGAAGATAAGTGAAGAAACTATTTCAAACTAAACAGAAGATGAACATAGGGGAACTTAACTTGATGAAATCTGACAGTGAACTTATTTATTCTGAACAAAACAAAAGAGCCCTTAATAGTTGGATAGTCTGAAAGTTTTATAACTAAGTATTTCCTCTTTTTTAATGACAGGGTATTCAAGATTATGGATGATGACGGCAACAAAACTCTCAGCTTTGCAGAATTCAGGAAGGGTTTGAATGACTACGGAGTGCCTTTGGAGCCTGCAGATGTCAAGAATATGTTTGCAGCATTTGATGCCGATGGAAGCGGCTCGATAGACTTTGACGAGTTCTTGATTAAGTTGAGGGTAAGTTTAAAAGGATAAAGGAAATTGTTAAACTGGAGAAACAGGAATGCATCTATCATGTTATGCCACATGTTTATCATCACTCTGATCATCATCATCATCATCATCATCATTATCATGATCACCATGATCAACACAAACATCATAATCATCATCACTTTCATCATCATCATAATCATTATAATCATTAACACCACCATCATCATCACCACCATCATCACCACCACAACTACTAACATCATCATCATATTCATCACCACTACTATCATTGTCATCATACTCCTCATTTTTCACATCATCTTCCTCCTCATCATCATCATCATCACTACTATCACCACCAACACTTTCACCACCATTGTCATCATCATCATCATCATCATCATCATCATCACCACCACCACCACCACCATCACCATCATCATCATCATCATCATTGTCATTACCACTACCACCACCATCCTTATTATCATCATCATCATTCATTATCATTTACATGACCATCACGTCACTCAAAAGTTTATACTTATAGGTCTTGCTCAAACCATTATTCATCTATATGAGTTATCAAAATATCACACCAAAACGTAATAGACTTATTAATGTTACTCTCCTCATGTTACTTATCCTCTCAGCCTCCAATGTCCCAAGCGAGAAAGAACGTCATTTACCAGGCGTTCCACAAATTGGACAAGACTGGGGACAACGTCATCCAATTAGACGATCTGAAAGGAGTATATTCAGTCAAGAAACACCCCAAGTATCTCAGCGGAGAATTAACAGAAGATCAGATCTTGAGACAATTTCTTGATACGTTTGACACACCAGGCGAGAAGGACGGCAAGGTGAGTTATCGTTCATTATAAATCTAATTGTTAGTTGTTTCTACCCATAAATGGCAAGAGATGTGGCATGCCTTTGACATGCATCCAAGTTGGCATAATGAATATCTACAATGTATGTACATGCATGAATCTCATGCCAACCATTTCGAAATATGCATGAGGTCAAAATTAAAATGTGAATAGTGCAACAGCTGAAAAAACAGTGAGAGCAAGCATATCAATAATAACCATATTTTGGTACATTCACTTGAAATGAAAGCCTTGAATTCATTTGAATATTCATCCCATACACCTTTCAGAATGGTTGGCATCTCTGTACACAAAGTTTGAATTCATAAAAGGAAATGCTAAACTCAATTGGAACTGTATCCAAAATTTAAAAGGAAAGTTACACACCATTTTGAATCATTTGAATTCCTGAAAGAAACTTCACTCAATTGGGATCAGGATGTGATTGCATATTCATTAAAATACATAAGAAATGTTTTTGTGTATGATGAATATGAATATGCCGATTAGCTCTAATTCTAATACAATGTCTACAGACATCAATATAACAGCTACTCTATCTGCTGAATTTTTTTTGTGGTAGTTTCATTTTCGTCAATGATGCTGGCAGCTTGTCTTACAAAAATATCTTCTCTGTACAATGTACATTTACAGGTGTATGAAAATAACAACATGCTGAAATATCATTGGGTCGTAAATACCAAAATATCTGTATGCGGAAATCTTGGTTTGTACATTATTATACTAAGGGCTAATGCTCAAGAGCCCCTTTTACACTATCAAGGTTTGCAATCATTCTTTATTAGATCACCTAAGAAGAGGTTAAACAAATCTAAATCAGGTTTTAAGTGCGTCCTATTGGTAACAAGACCCCTTTTACACTATCAATACCTGCCATCATTATGTACTGCACTCAGTAGATTACAAAGATGTGCTCGAAAACTATAACATCGGTGTAAGTGCCTTCCCCCTTGAAAATGAGAACCGCTTTTACACTATCAATGTTTGCAATCAATTATTATATCATAACAGTTCTATGAGTTTTGAAAGCTATTACCCCACTGTAAGTGCCTCCCATTGGTAACAAGGTTCAGTTTACACTATCAATGCCTGATCATCATTGCTTATCAAATTTCTTAAGATGAGTTTGAAAACTATTGCAAAGATGTTTAAGTGCCCTCCCCCCCCCCCCCCATTGAGAATGAGAACCACTTTGACGATCTCACCGTTTGCAATCCTTGCTCAAGAGTGTTGCTCATGAGTGTTAGTGTCTCCCCTTTTACACTATCAATTCCTGCCATCATTACTCATCAGATCACCAAAGATGAGTTTGAAAACTATTACGCCGCTGTAAGTGCCTCCTTTGATAACGATGCCTACTTCATAATGATGATGCGAATGGCTTGGAAACTTGACTAGCAGTCTCTTCCTGCGCTTTGCTATTTCATCTCTTCGCATTTTAATCCTTGTGAGATATCTTATTTCATCCTTCGCATGCTGCTATTGTTTTGTGTACAGCATGACGTACATGTACAGTCTGTTTGTCTTTGATTTGGCATGCTATAGAAATGGCACTTGTCCCGAAAAATGCACAAGGTGAATTTTCATGTAGATTCAAGGCTTTTATCACAAGTTAATGACTGAGAGTAAGAATAATTTTGTCATTTTTTTTCTCTCACCAGCACATGAAATGTTCAGCTGTTGCGTTATTCACATTTTAATCTTGACCTCCTGCATAATATAGCAATATTGAATGGCCTCAGGGCGACACAACAAATATTGCCCGAATCGCAGATGAGGGTGATATTTGTCGGCCCTGAGGCATTTCAATATTTATATTATTAACCAAATCAGACATCTAGAGCCGAATCAGAAACATTTTAAAACATCTAAAATATCTCTTGCATTTCAATTAACACAGAAATTATTTTATAACATTGAAATAAAGCCTCCGATATGGTAAAACAACCACCGAAAATGTAGAGTTGTCATCTAAATGCACTTTGCTTGCGATTGTTACGTCATCAACACGCGTCTTTATCAAGATTGCGCAATTAGAAAGTACGCGCATTTAGTGGCGCAGTGATGATATATGCACTTGATTTTTACACGCAATTCACCATTGACTTTTCTGAGCGGGCAATAGAAGAAAATAATTGACCGGGCAATATACTTTCAATCCGAATTGGGCAATATGGTTTTAAAGTTGTCTTGCTCAGTTGTCTGATGTGGTTATTAATAATTTATATTATTCCTGAACAGTTGGTAAGAGTGGCCAACACCGTGAGTAGTAAGAGGCTTGCATTGCACTAATTTTGCTTCTACACTACTAGTGTCACCTGTGGCGTAGCCCCAGTTCTCAGGAAATACCATCTAGTCTCCTTGCATGAAGTGCCATCTCTCCCAAAACCAATCTATACGTTTAATATTTGAAATACAAAGATTGACACATTGGTGCGTGGAATCATTCCACAGTAACTATGCCAGGCAAATGATGAACGTTTCACCGCCAAATTCTGAAAAATACACAAACTAGAGTCATTTACATTTACCACTCTTGTTCATCCTATTCTTAGTTTCCATTTGCAGAAAGGACAAATGAACTGCAAGAAAACAACTTCATTCAAGCATTCACAATTGCTTTGTGATCACTAAAAGAAATAGCTTCCCTGTTTATCCACTAAATTGGTGCGACACATATTTCACATTTCTATAGAATAAGAGGGAATTAAATTCTTTTATGCATAGAGCTATTATGAATGCTTCATTGGAAGTCATTTCCTTTGTCCAAATTATTTGTCCTTTCTGCTAAAGGTGTACATACCTGAATAGCTACGACTTACACCAATGTACTGTCAAGTTGCCAACATTCTGAAATGTGCATGAGGACAGAAATAAAAATGTAATTTACCAAACAGCAGAATGAAACATCTGTATTTTCTCATGTTTGAGAGTACACAGTAACATAGATGCTTTCTACATGTATCTCCTGCATAAAGTATGGCTTAGCTGTTAGATGATTCATTTCAGTTTTTATCATGCATATTTCACAATGGTTGGCATCTCCATGTGTCTTACAGTAGATTCTTGTCGAGTAACACAAACTGCACATCCAGGGTTTTTTGGAAGTGGGGGGGGGGGGGGGAGGATCTGCGGACATGTCCTTTGAAGCAAAAAAAAAATCAAACGGAAAAAGAAAATGGCAAACAATAGTTCTCCACTCACCGCTGGTGATTTGATAAAAATAATTGTAACAAGGACCCATTTCCAAAATAATTGCTCTATAATTGTAATAGCTTGATGTAATTGTTTTTGGTTGGAGCCAAGATGACATTGATATAGTGATCAAGGTTACTTCATTTTTAATGAAAATTGAGGGTACAATGTAATGTACACCAGTGTACACTAGTGTACATTACAATGTACCCTCAATTTTCATTAAAAAATTAAGTATTGCTTTTCAGGCCTTTTACATTCAAAGAGGGAACTTCCCCCGGATATTATGCTGTCAATGCTTGAAGAAAAAGAAGATGAACAAATTTGAGCAAAATCGGATGATCTGTTCAAAGGTTATGAACTTTTCTCTTCCACCTTTGATGGGCTTCCTTGAATTGGCAACTTTTGGCAAAATCCGAGATGACATCATGGAGAAATCCCCAACTACACAGGATTTTAACTTTTTCACTTTTTCACGAAAGTAGACAAAATTTTCCTTTTTTGATTCTGCAAGGATTTCAGAAAGAATGATTGTGATTCCTCAGAATTTGAAATATCAATCCATTAAAAAATTAATCCATGTACAAAGCGAATGCGGGGTTCTCTATATTGCTGTTTGGAACCAACATTTACTGACAGCACATCAATATCTAGGGGAAATTCCCCTTATATTGTGTTTAATGCCACTTCATCTTTAATGAAAATGGGGGTATTTCAGGGTGTTCACCAATGAGTATGATTACATTAATTGAGGTGGAATTAATGAATATGCTAAAAGAATATGCACACAAGACTTTGAATGGCATGCCTGTTGCTTTTTTTTAACTGGGAAACTGATATTTTCTTGAATGTTTTGGCCCTAACTTATTGCAACCTTATCATGTACATGTAGTGTTTGGGGTTGGAGTTCTTATCAGGGGGGAGGGGGGGGGGATTCCACTTTATTGTGTTCAATGCTCATTTTTAATGAAAATTGCCATGAGGGTACACAGTACATGTATTTCGGTCTAATGACTATGGTATATTTGCAACAATTGAGTCGCATTAATGAATGTATTACAAATATGCAGTGTAAAATAGGCAGATGGAAATGCACCCAAAATATTGTATTGCATGCATGTTTAATTGGTTTAATTGGTTTGTTTCTGTCCTTGTTTTACTACACGTTTAGATGTAGCGTCTGATGTAGTTCTGATCTGGGGGAAGTTCCCCTTTAACATTGTGTTCAAGGCTACAATACTTCATTTTTTATGAAAATTACTATTAGGCTATTTCAGGACTTACACGAATGAGTATAATTGTAATTGAGCTAGAATTTAATTATGGTGCGAGCATGCAGCATTAAGGAATACACTGTACACAAAACATTGAAAGGCATGTCTGTTGCTTTGTTTTTTAACTGGGAAACTGTCATTTGTTCTAAATTTTTTTAGGGATTATTAAACCTATACAATACAGGGCTTTTTTCAAGGTTTGAAAGATTGTGCAATTGATCACAAACAAATATGGACACTTGGTCAATGATGATGTATCTATAGCTACATTCACACAGCCATGATTTTCCCCGTCGCGACAAATTGCAAATCAGCACCGCGACTCCAGTTACCATTCATACAGCACTGTTCGTTTGCCGTGACATTTCGCTCGCCGCGACTTGCTCTGACTTTTCTGTAGATTCAGATTAACCAAGCATGCGCTAACTTTGACACGAGGTCAAGTCGTACAAAATATGAATTTACAGATGAATAACAACAAATTTTGATGAAAAAAATAAGAACAAAATGAAATGGCAATGAAAATCAGCTTCTAAATAAACATGTGTGCGATGTGATGGTTGATGATCGAATAGAGCGCGTCATCTCCTAAAATCCGAAGTACCGATGCATTATGGGATTAATTGACGTGAGGAAATTTGTTTTAATCATGAACAAAACTAAAACCATGCGACAAATCAGTGCTGTGATGCGAAAATAAAAGTTTGCTGCAAAGCCAGTGACTATTTGGTTTACACAGCCGCGATTTTTTGCCTCATTGCGACTTTTCTTGCTGCGACGCGAAAAATCGCAGCTGTGTGAATGCGGCTATTGTAGTCCTTTTAGAGTTACGATTGAAGCGCAAATACAGTTTTCGTAACAATTAAGAAATGTAAATTTTACGGGATGTTTATCTTGACACATGTATCTTACACACATTTTGACTCCGAAGCATATTTTTTACGAACTGATTCTGTTTGAAAATGTGAATTTGACCGTGAAACCATATTTAGCACCCTCTTTTGTTTGTTATCGGGCATAAGCAAGGTATTTTAGCGAAAATTAAATTCTAAATTATTCATCAGATTCTGTGCACAAGAAGGTGTCCTTTATCGCGAAAGAAAATATTGAATAAGTGTCGAGGTACACGACGCTGAGATATTTTGCACATTTTAGGTTATAACTTTACCAAAACTCATTCATTTTCCACACAATCTTTTGTGCAATATATTCATGATACTATATTTCATTTCATTTAGATTTGAAGACAAAATCTGGAGACAAAAAATTCGCTTTTACCAAAACTTTACTTGGGCTTTAATGTGAGGATGTTAGGGTCATGTTTAAGGTTGGCTGCATGTAGCCTTACTGTGTAATTTCCATCAGAGCAATTATCATTGAAGCAAATGTCATGCAACATTTTAACCATATTAACCTTTCCACAATGTAACTGGGTGGTGTTTCACCAAGATAAGAATGACTTTAAGATCGACTGATATCCCTTCTTGTGCGTAATGGTTCGCATTATTACATGCATTCAGCGCAAGAACTGATACCAGTCGAACGTAAAGTCGTGCGTAACTTTAAAAACGATTTGGTGAAACACCGCCCAGTGCTGCTGATTTCCATTACTTGAATGCACAATGCACAATGCACATTTCAATATAATACATTTCAATATAATACATTTCAATATAATACATTTCAATATATAATGCAGTCAAAACTAAGTGTAATTGGCTGGATGAAAATGTAAAAATACCTTTTTAGAGAAAGAATATAGCTATATTTGGTAATTAAAAAGACAAATTATAAAGAACTGTGATCTCACATTCCTATTTGATAAAAGTCGGAGCTACAAAGAATTGTTAAAAATCATGAACATTAAATATTTTAGAAGAATTGCAACATCTTTCAATTTCATTTTCAATCCAATCTCAATATTAAAAATAGCAAACATCTACAGACATTTTACAATGTGCATTTTGCTCCATGAATATTATTTGCCTGAATGAATAACACCATTATTGTTTGTATGTTGAAAAACATGTTTCATTTTCCCATTGTAACATAAAAAAAAATCGCAAAACATCATGTTGCTGAGCTGTCAGTCAGGTGGCCATGGTAACAGTCAATTTGAGATAAAATAAAGGTGGATGCATAAGAGATGGAATGAAAATGGAAAAAAGGAGTGTGGATGTGAAAGAGAGTAATTGAAAGAAAGAAGAAATTGATGATAAAAGATTGAAAAAGGATTTCCTGTACAGATGATATTGAGAGAGAGATTAATCAAAAGAGGTACATGTAGGGAGGGTGATAACGATAAAAATAGAGGAAAATCCATCGACTATGTACACTTTTAAAGGGTGTCTGCATGACCGAGAAGCAATTTGCTAATTATTAATCGATATGTACATTGTATTACTATCATGGCCCCTAGGTACAGAAGCACAGTGGGAACTCGGTATAGAGAGATCCGATTTAACAATGTTCCTGATATAAAGAGGTAATAGTTTATCCCAGCCCTTTCTAACTTATTGTTATATATAACCTTGGTCTAAAGAAGTTACTGCTACAACAAGGTATTTTGATGGTCCCGCGTACCTCGTTATACTGAGTTTCCAGTGCTGTATTTTCAATACAAAGGGATACCCTGTATAAAGAAGAATTTTGTATGAACAGATCAAACCATCTCCTCTTAGTGACAGGATCCAAGACATTAAAAATATCTTTTGCTTTTATGATTTTGAATTTTAAGAAATTCGGATTGAAGTTCGCGTCAGTTTTAATTGTAAACATTACCATTTATCTTCTCTCATCTGGTAATCCATGGTATATCAGATAAATTAATTTGGAGTTAATAAACTGCCAAATTTACTCAATATATAGATATATCGAAAGGATACTATAGATTTTAAAGGGGTATAAAATGGGAAGAAATAATGGTAATATAAAAAGTTGTGTAGCGCCTAATTCCAAACAGATTCAAAGGACTTTAGATTAATAAACACAAATACTCATTGATGTCCAACATTTTTGAGAAGTGAATGGAATAACAGAGAAAAGGAAAACAAGAAGAAGAACAGCAGATGGATGAGTTGAGTAATTATCACAAATATATAAAATGATCCTCAAGAATGATTATAATGCGAGAGAATACATCAACATGCACATGGAGGAAAGCAAGAAGAAGAATTTAAGCAGATGAATGAGATGGAGTGAGTGTCACAAACACAATTTTGAAATTGAACAAGGATTGCAAGAGAACTCCCCCCCCCCCATCCCTGGACAGACAGTGACAAAAAACGATTCTGAACAAGGATTCTAATGACATGCTCAAGGCGATAATATTGATAATTGCAAATCAAATAACATAAAACTTATAATCGTGTCCAATCACAAGAATTTTTTTTTACACTTTCATTGTACTTCATGTGTGCACATCCTCTCTCGACTTGGACGGTCTTGGTTTCCATGGCGATTTAAGCATTATACCCTGGTGTGTCAATTAAGCCTTTGTGATGAGAAGTTGTCTGATAGATTGGCTGGAGATATCTCACAGCTTCGCTTCTTTCGACCTTGTCACTTTTATAGACTCAAGAGAATGCAATATGTACTTTCAATATATGGATATTTCATTATTTCAAGTGTTTTTTTTTGTCGCTGAAATAAAATAAAAAAAACCTCAATGTGCAGAGACATTCATATTTTGATGTTAATTGCGTTTGATAAATGGAATAACGTACTTTGCAAAAAATAAGGTCATATTGCAATGCTTTTTATTCTAAAAATACTATCCAAGTTTTAACATTTGTGTAGTAACAACATAAACCATGATGTACCCCCATGAGATCGAATTCAAGAATATGTCTTTCTTCAAAGATTGTAGAATGCTGTTTTCAGCTCATTCTTTTATCAAAATGATGAAGTAAATGAATTTCTTTTTGCTGAATATACAATATACATTTGAATTTGCCAATATGTTGCAGTAAAAATATCAGTTAGTTAGAGACGGCTTTGGAAACCACAATTTTGCTCACATAATATTGGGGAATGGAGTAATTTTATCTATTCTACGGGGTGCAGAGCTCTGCAAAATTCATCTTGATTGCTTGCCAGTTGGATTTAAGCGATCACAAAGTTACTTGTCCCTGAAGATTAACTCCTTACCCAAATTCCTTTTTGATATTCATGTCCTGGGGGGTGTTTCGTCAAGATTTGTCACAGCGACAAGGAGTCATTTTCCAACAGTTCTCATAGCAACTGTCAGCGATAGTGCTTTTCATCCAATTGCAATCAAGGAATTTGTCAGCGCTGACTAATTGTCTCTGCGACAAATCTTGATGAAACACCCCCCAGATCTACATTGTATTTTCATTTCGGCAAAGAATATGCCTCATGCCAAAGCTCTTGTTGAAGCTTATGGTCAAACCGTCGATGAAGAATTACTGATCTACATGTAGAATGCCATTATTGCTCATCACAATTCTCATAAATGAAACTTATTTCTGATATAAAGTTATCATCTCTCAATATTTGTTTTACCTGTGCAGCAAGGAATAATTTTCCTGGTATCACATCGCAATTTGCTACGCATTTTAGCAGGATTTTTTTATACAAAGATTTTTTGTTTGCAACTTTCTCACATAGAACTGTACTGTAAAGTGTTTCCTCAACATCTAAAGCTGGTAATCAAATATGAAAAGTAAAATTATTCCCTGTATACATGTAGATATTGTTCCTTGCCCATTTGGACAAGTGTCTTTGAGAAATGCTTTTTCGCACAACATTTTCATTTGTCATGGGAAAATGGGTTTTTAGAGCCTTTGGTTCAATCTTGATATTCAATACCTGCATTAATGGATTTAGAAACATATTCTATGTATTTTCCAAGAATGCTAGTTATTTTTTCACTATCTTTTTCTGATAATTTGTTTTGTTTCAAATCCAAAACATGTACAGTTTGTTAAGTGTGTGTGTACATGCACAGACACACTGTATTGTTATTACTACACGTAGGTACATGTACAGTAATGCACAATTTCCACAAACATGATTGTGATTTTAATATGTGTTTGGCCAGAAGCACACATGTACAGTTTAGTACTAGTACAGTGATAGATATCACTAGCTTGTAATTATTATGTTACTATTTTTTTTTTTTATGATGTACATTACTGGTCTGGTAACTTGAATAGATTCAAATAATTTGAATTTATTTAACCCTTTCAGGCCGATAGAACATGTTTTGTGTTTTGGTTCAATAACTTCTGATACAGTTCTCTAAAAAAACCGATGCATTAGCAGAAAAAGAACAAAATTCTACTCTAAATCTAGTCATTTGTAATCTTTCACCATTTGCCAAGAGACGCACATATTTTTTAAAATGAAAATAATCACTAAACTGGTCATATATCCTTAAATTGGCAACACAGATATCATTTAATTTGAAAATTACTATTTCACATGCAAATCGGCAACTTTTAACTTTTTAACCAGCTTTTTGACGAAGAAGATTCAAAATCTCTGCAAAGAGAATTTAAAATTTTAGTGTTGCCAATTTAGGAAAGGAATAGTGATTGAATTTGTTGTAAAATAATTCCTGTCCTGAATGGGTTAAGTGAAAATGTGTTCAATACATGCATTAGTACACCATAGCATTAGTGGAAAAAGTCGTTAATTTGTCTATTGCATTATATACTTTGACTTTGAACTGCTTGATTTGTCGTCACTTTTGTTAGTCACATCTGTGATTAAAATATGTACATGTGTATTTTTCCTTCTAGATTACGCAAGAAGAGTTCCTGAACTACTACGCCGGAGTGAGCGCGTCGATCGACCACGACTCGTATTTTCTCCTCATGATGAAGACGGCGTGGAAATTATGAGCGGGCCTTATACAGTCCAGCGTGGAAATTAGGTGTATTTCTTTGGATATATTGTCATGTGATCGTTGCGAATCGTCATGTCAACATGTCATTTGAGGAGAGCCGGGTAAAACTATGTCAAATGCAATTAATCAGTCATTTTTGTGCTTTTATTACCTTTTTTAAATGCAAGGAATGTTTTTAAATATTCTAAGGATTCTTACATTTTAGAAGGATTGTTACCAGGAACTTTACAAATAGGAGTTTCAGTTGACGTTCATGTTGCTTTACATTGTCTTGCAGAGATGCTAACAATTCCAGCTTAGTGTTTCATATAGCTGTTTGTAGAGGTACGATTGATGCTACAAATAACTGATGACCCTTTCCTGCGCTTTACCCTGGCTCTTTTGATAAAAGTGATGATAAAAGTGAATATTTTTATCGCCAGATTTTGTCTTCAAATTTATATGAAATGAAATATAGTATCGTAAACATATTGCCCCCAAAATTGTGCGAAAAATGAACAAGTTTGGGAAAAGCTATAACCTAAAATGTGCAAATTTTTTTAGTGTCGTACTTCGCCACACTAATTCAATAACTTCTTTCTTCATAAAGGACAACTTACATGTACCATGCTCAGAATTGGATGAAAATTTCAAAATTAATTGTTGTGTATATCTCTATATATCATTTTATTGTCAGATCTCGGAAATAACTATGTAGATGTATATGCCCCATAACAAGCAAAATAATTCTATAACCAAGAGAGGGCGCTAAATATGATTTAACGGTCAAATTCAAATTTTCAAAAGAATAAGTTCGTAAAGAATAATGCTATGGTCTCAAAATGTGTATAAGAATTACATGTCATGATAAACATCTCCAAAATTCACATTTCATCATCTTTACCAAAACTTTACTTGGGCTTTACTCGCACATGAGAGAGGGTCAGCAGTTATTCGTAGAGTCATGTGTAGATCTCCAAACATCTATTTAAAACATAACCCAGAAGATATATCATGAGCTTTATTTCTCTGTAAATTTATGGCTTATTCCAAAATGAATATATAATGATATTTTCCCTTAAGGAAATATTTGGTTCAGCTTTTGTATTTTTCACATTTTAATTTTCATGCTCATGTATTTTCCGGAAAGGTTGGCATCCTTGTGCAACATACAGTAGTTGAAAGGTTTTCTGGGCCATTGTAACGCCCATCGAAACGCTTTTTATTTGCCCATGTATCGTGCTGTAAATATCATGCTGCTATCTGTGCCAAGGGTACAGTATGAAAAGAAAAACTCTCCAGTGGTTATTTCTTTTGAAAAAAAATGCAATATATTCCGAGGATAAAATATCTTGGGGTTCATTTACACTATAATTACTACTTTAGAAGTATTTGTATGATAACCAATAATTCCAAATAATTTGCATGAGGGTTATTGCAAGCAAGTTGGGGTCATTTGCAAACTAAGCGCAAGGCAAGTTGTAAATTGAAAGTATTAATCTGATTATCTCACAATTTTCTTTTCTTAGTCTTAAATCAATCGTGGTAACTGGCTGTAGTCTCCGGTAAGGCAACTTGCAGTCTTTGATAACTGCATGTATCTTCCAAATTTTACCTTTAGAATTTCTGGTTAAAAATGTGAACCCATACACCATTAGCAAGATGCCTACAATGATGCTACAATTTTAAAAATCGTTTCAGTACCACTCGCTTTCTTCAACATCATGATAATGCTTAAATATTGCGGTTATAGACTCAAGTGTAAGTGGGGCTATTCGTGCATTTGTTGAATGAGAGAAGAGAATGTTTTTAGACTATTGTGATCTGCATTCCATATGTATCTAGGTTAAATCACCACCTTCACGCCAGGCAAAAGAGATATAGATACTGACAAGAGGGGAAAGAGAAAAAGAAAAAGAGAGAGAGGGAGAGAGGATGAGGGACATGAGTGAGACTGTGAATCAAGAAAAGTAAGCAGAGAGACAGAGATGGAAGAGTGAGTGATCGAGAGAGATGGAAAATTTGAGAGCAAAAAGATTGCTAAAAATGGAGGGAAGGAGAAGGAGGGAGATATATTAATATAAAGTCGGGGGAGAGGGAAAGAAAGGAAGAGAGAGAGAGAGAGAGAGAGAGGGGAGGGGGGAGGGGGCATTAGCAAGACTCTTGAGTCAAGAAAAGTACATGTATGTAGAGAGACAGAGAATGACAATTTTGGAGCAAAAATTTTGCTATAATGGAGGGAAGGAGAAGGGCAGATTTATTCAGACAAAGAAAATTGTAAGACTGAATGAAATGGAAAGAACAAGAAAGAGGAAAAGAGAGAGTGAGATATAGAATAAGAGAGCAAAAGATATAAAAGAGATGAGGAATAGAATATGAGAGGAATGCCAAAATTTGTTCAAGAAAATGGATATACAAATAATATTCACGGATTTCAACCGCTCTGGAATATGCATAAATATATTTTCATATGAATTAAAGGCTTTCTTAAAAAGTGAATAGAAGAGAGTAAGATTATTAATTCAAGAGAATTGATCAGTTGTCTAATAATGTACAAACGTAGAGCGTAGGTAGTACATATATGACGTTTAGGATGCTGTTATTGTCGTCACATATTCTCTAACTTTTGTTCAGCTCTTTTGTTGTTTCATTCTTTTTATACATATTTTTGCCTCATACATATTTGGGAATGGTTGCTATCTCATTACATAGTCTGCGGGTACAGACTCTTGAATATCCACATTGTTCAGTGCGTTATCCAAAGTCTGCATTTTGAGACTACTGTTCTTCACAATATTATATAGCCATTTTCAACCCCTTTGCAAGAGGGAAAAAAAAGCAATGAAGTCTGGAATTTTAGACTGTACCATCCACTGAATATGCACTGCACAAAATGCAACACTGAAATGAAATGATCAGTGTCCACATGCTATTCTTAATGTTAAAGAAAGTAGGAAGAGGTAGCAAGAAAGAGAGAAAAATGATAGAGAAAATAAGCGAGAGAGAGAGAGAGAGAGAGAATGAGAAACGCAAGGAGTAAGAAGTAAGAGAGACTTTCGCGGAAAGAGGTCAGCAAGAATCTTCAATAAATTTTATTAAAAATGTGATATGTATTTCCCTTCCCCACTGCCAGTTAAAGGTTCACACTAACAAAAGAAAAATTAATTTACCGAAAGAAATATAAATTTGTCACAATTGGAAATTTTGCTCACTGTTGCAAACATAATTCCCTTCCATGTACGTGGTATTTCAAGGCAGAACACACATGAAGAAAATCAATTATATGTCTGGAAAAGTGAAATGTTATTATTCAAGATTGTTTTTCTGAATTGCCTTTTAACCCTTTTATCAAGGAAGGTGTTTTTTAATGAAACAACCAGGATCAATAGAGTTCAGCTAGTGACCTACAGGAATGGCAATTTTTGTGGGATCTATGTTTTGAAAAATATCAAAAAGCAATAGTGGTATCATGAAAAGAATTTTTTTAATTTAACCTCAGTCTGTAGTTGGCTTCATCAGGCAGTGTTAGAAAAAGCAAAGATTTCATGTGAAGGCTTCTTTTCTTGGCAAGATTGTTCAATATTTATATCCTTGTTCATGAAATGAAAATGATCCGTAGTGATAATACATTTGCGGTAAAGGCCAGTATTCTGATAGCGGGGGTTTAACTTAACCCTGGACTTAGCCATTTTTTATTTAAACCCGAGCTATACAAAAGTTAAACCAGTAGTGTAAATGAAAAATGATTAAGACTAAGTTACATTAAACATTGCTATCAAAATACAGGCCATTGAGCTTACATCTTTGTGATGCTGCGTGAGAACATATTAATATCATATTAATATGAACCAATATTCTTTGAATGTGCAGGCTGCAGTGTGAATTGTAATACTATCTTTATTGTGTGAACATGGAAAAATATGAATTCATGTATGATAATTGATCCCGATAAATAAATGAGGACTTGATACATGAATTTGCACAGCAATTATGTACATGTAAGCAGACTTATCAGAGACTTTCTTGACACAACTTTTGGTTTAAAAAAAATCATCACATTGAGCGCAATTCAACCAACACTAGCAAATTATATGTTACCTTAGGTTGAGAATTTTTGACAAATATTGTTTTTTAAAGTACTTTATTAGATCATGCAGTGTGATTTTAATTGAAACCTGAACTTATGATCATGCTTATGATGTATTTCTTTCCCTAGGTGCGATTGATAGCAACTGAACCCTTTAAACAGTACTTTGTCGCATTTTATAAGATCACTAAATTCTCATGGAGCATAATGTTAGAAACTCTCATGATTTATCAAGAATAAGTAAGAATACTATGAATTTATAAGTCCTCAGTAACTCATGTGTAGTGGCATTTTGATTTGTGATATGTATTAATACTTATTCTTAATTGTACATATGGTGTAAATATCAATTTCAATATCTCTCTAATTGTAAATGATTGTAAAGTTTAGGTAGAGATTGTGGATAATAGGAACAAAATAGTTTTGTACTTTTCTGTGATAGCAAAAATGTCAAGTTCCATGATGGTATAATGTGTAATCTGTCAATACATAGACTATAACAACACTGTTATTTCATTGATTATAATCATCAAGACAAAATATTGTATGAAATGTATCTGGGAACTTTTGTATGAAATGTTGTGAAATTCATTTGTAATCGCATCTTACTTGCATTTTTATTTTTCTGTGTAACACTGTTAACCAGTGCCTTTTGATCATTTAGTGTTTTATGAAATCATGTGGTCAGAGAGAAAAAGGCTCTTTTTAGAGGTTTTACAATACTTTTTACTTTATTTTTTACACATCTTCACTACAAAGATGAACCCCCATAAGGCCAAAGAAAAAATTGTTTGGATAACCAAGGCTGACAGACCCTCTGAAAAAAAGCCTAACCTGAGCTTTTTTAGTTTTTTTTTAAATTTAAAAAAAAATTAAAAAAAAATCACAGTGAAATTATAGGTAAGCGTGATAAAAATAATCTGAAAAGTCATTTTCACAAAGTTTATAACATATGAAATCAAACCTGAAGTAATTTTCAAACATTTTTAGTCTTTTTACTCCATTTTAAGTCGTATTTTTTACATGAAATCCCTTCCAAAATTAAAAAAAAAATTCACCAACCGATGCAATTTTCCTAAAAGTCGTTCTAGGGCATCCAATCAATTTTTTTGGCCTAATCCATATTCATGTCTTTCTCGTTGTGATCATGTGCCTTGGTAATGCTTATATTAAGAAGACGTCTTGATGCCAAGCTAGCTGTACTCAACAAATTATAAAATAGTGCTAATAATATATTCTAGACAGAATATTGTTGGCCATTCCTTGTAAATGTCATTCCAGTCTCGTCAAAGAAATTTGTTAAGAAATATCAACTTGTTGTTATAGTATTTACTTCAAAATATTGCTTTTGATAAATAATCAATATTTTGTTCAAGAGTACACGTTGATGTGATCCATGTTTGCTTCTATAACACTGACTGATCAACATTTTCTAAAGCTGTCAAATTGTATACATATTAAAGACATTGTCATTATTAAGAGTTTGTTCTTAACAATTTCTCAAATCAAGATGTATGAATTAGTTTATTACATTCAGATTGATGAAAAAAATGCAGAAAGGAAGGAAATTATACAGGCACTATTAAAATATCTATAAAATTAAGCAAAGCGTTCACTGTATTACAGCACAGTGTGCCTATATACATGTAGGTGATATTTCAATTGCACTCTTTTTAAGCGCTAAACATTGATTTTGACGATGAATATTTTCACAGCTTAGTTTATAAAAACCATCAACCATTTAAAAGTAGCATTTAGAATCTGGCAGTTGAGAATTTTTTAAATGAAAACAATGTTGAACAATGTCTTTAAGATTACCACATGTTTGTATTTTAAAAATGTATTTCATCGTAAGAGCAGAATGCTACACTGCAAAACCGAATGCTTTAATTTAACAACATTGGTTTGGGAAGTAAATTTCTTTCTACTGTATTGAATCTTATGATGTATTCGTCCATTTTAGTGCTAAATCGTACACACCTTGATTTTAAACATTTTTCCACTGCACGTGATGTAGATGATTTGTGCTAATTTTTAGACCTTGATGAAATAAGCCTTGATTTGGATAATTTCATATATTTATCAATTTTAGAAATGAGAAAGTTCAAGCATATGATGTCATTTTACAACATTCACATTTTTTACTCATCAGTATAAACGATGACAATCTTATTTAAAGTATTTCTAACTTGAATGTGGTTATGATTATTGTAGAAAATAAATAAGAGTGATATGTATTTGTCATGAACACGTAATATATTCGGGAATGGAAAAGGTAGAAAATGGAATATTATATAACTATTTTGAAGGTGTATTTTGAAAACCAGGTATATAAAAAGAACATCTTTATACTCTTGTGATCATAAGGTTGAACTCATGGTTATCCCAATTGGCAAGTCTTTGCGGAATGCATATAAAATTTTGTTCTCTTGGTTGAATGTGATGAATATGACAAAAGACATTATCATTATTTGTACAAAATAAAATGGTCAAAATGGAGCAATATTTTGTTTGCTTTTGTTCTTGATATTTTGATGAGGATCCATATTTGATATAGATTATAGAGGTGCTGCTACTGCTTTGGTTATGATGGTAGTCGTGGTAATGATCATAGTGATGATGGCGATGTTGTTGTTGGTGGTGGTGATAGTAGTGATGTTGATGGTTATTGTGATGATGATGATGGTGATTATGATGGTAATCAAATGGTGATGTTGTTGATGGTGATGGCGGTAGCGGTGGTGATGAATATTATAATGATGATGATGATGATGATGATGACGATGATGATGATGATGATGATGATGATAATGATGATGATGATGCTGATGGTAGTGGTGATGGGATTGTGGAGGTGATGAAGATGATAGAGATGATAGTGATGTTGTTGTTGGTTGTGGTGGTGTTGGTGATGATGATGGTGATGGCGGTGGAGGTGATGAAGATAATGAAGAAATAGATGATCGTGATGTTGTTGTTGGTGGTAGTAGTTGTGGTGATTATGATGGTGATGGTGATAGTGTTAGTGATTATGATGTTAATGGTGATGATGTTGATGATGATTATGGTTTTTGTGGTGGAGGCGATGATGATTCGGATGGTGGTGTTGATGGGTATGAGGATGATGCTGGTGTTGAAGATGGTGGAGGTCATGATAGTAATGATGATGGAGGTGGGATTGGGATGGTGAAGATGTTGGTGGTGGTAGGGATGATGATGATAAGAATCGTGATAGTATTTATGATGGTGGTAGCTGCAATGGTGGTGATTTGGATGATGATGATGATGGTGAAGATGATGATGATGATGATGATGATGATGATGATGATGATGATGATAATGATATGATGATGATAATGTGTCTATTTTACAGGTGCTCAAAGGGAATTTTTGTATTCCTTTTCGGCTCCCCCTTTCCAAGTTGATGACCTCCTTGAATTATGTGGTTATTTTCGTGATTTTACTGGATATATACCGTGGTAAAATCTGGGATGCAAGAAAAACATTTCCTGTCATGGAAGTTTATCATTAAAACAACAACCATGAACAGACACAATTTCTAATTTCTATATAAACATTGCTTTTACTTTATTAATTTATTAGCCCAAATTATGAAATGAGTGTTCTGAATCCAGATGGATGAATGGGAAGGAGGAGGCGTTGCAAACACGGATCCACACAGCTTTCCAGCAGCTATCATGCTTTTGCTCTCAGAAAGGAGCAGTGGTAGTTAAAATCATAAATCATTGATACAATTTCTTTCCTTTTATTGTAATTTCTTTCAGGGTCTTGAGTCCTACAAGCAGTGCTTCTTTAGCATGCCCCTCCAATTTGTTAAAACGAAAGTTGGTCTTTCATAGCATTTTTTTTTATTTTATGAAGAACTGTCACGAATATATGTTTCGTTATTATTGTTTTGTTAAATATACATTCAATTAAAATTGTACTATCTTTTGTTATTTTGAGTGTTAATGTAATGAAAAATAAATAAATCAAATCAAAATTAAATCAAATCAACTACCCAGCTTAATTTACAAGTTAAATATACTATTATTTACCACACATATGGTCAATCTAATCACTCTTTTTATTATGACCACTTATTGCATCTTTACGGAAAATATTACAAATACATCTCCATGCGAATCTTAAAAGAAATAACAAACAAATGCATACAAAGACTACAGATATTGTGAGAAATAAGACAACATCAATAGAATGATACTGATACCATGGCAACTCCCCCGCCACTGATTTGAGATGAGAGCCGCCATGTTGGAGGACATATTCGACCCAGAAGGCAGCCTTCTCGACCGGTCTCGTGGTGCTGTGTCTGAATCGGGAAGATAACCTCGCTGCATTCTCCGCGTAGCTTCGTGAAAAAAGCAGAAAAAGACTTTGATGAGATGGAGAAATTTGAAAAAGATAGTTGAATGAGGCAAGAATATGTTACATTTCAATGAAAGTTTTAACTGTAAAAAATGAAAATAAATGATATGAATATGAAAGTTGATTTTTGACTTAAAAATATTATCATTCGGCAATCATCATTGTCTTTAAAATCGACATCACCTTCTTATCCTCTTTCACTTCCCTCTCCTCCTCTTCTTCCTCCTCCGCCCATGCACCCTCTGTTTCTTTCATCCCTCTTCTTTGTTTATCTTGTTCGTCTTGTTCTTCTTCTTTGAGCAAAACTGGTGAACCGATCTTCGCCACAATCATTATCGTCATCAATCATCTGCATCAGCTTCATCATCATCATCATCATCATCATAATCATCACCATCATTATCATCGGTATCATCGGCATCATCATCATCATCATCATCATCATCATCATCATCATCATCACCATCACCAGCATAATCAACATAAACAACAAAGTCGTCATCCTACACACTCCTCATCTTCCCCTTCCATTTCCCATTCCACCACCTCCTCCTTCTCTTCTTCCTCATCAACAACAACAAATCATTATCTTTCATCAACGAGAAATGTCTGTTCCTTGTAAGAAATGTGAATAAAAACAAATCAAGCAATCAACAATCAGTATCATAAATAACATGTTCATCATCATCATCATCATCATCATCATCACCACCACCACCACCATAACCATCACCACCCACCACTACCACCATCCCTCCCACCGCCACCAACACCACCACCACCACCACCACCGCAACCACCACCACCACCACCACCACCACCACTACCACCACCATCACCATCACTACTCTTTACCTTTTATCTCCCAACACAGTTTTCACGGCCTCCTCAATCTTTTCTGCATTGAGCGTATGATAATCCAGCTCAACACCCATTCCGTAAAGGATCACCCGTGATGCAACGTCGAACTGGTCTTCGAGCAGGGGTATGACCACGCACGGAACGCCATGATACACAATCTCGTAGAAGCCGTTGTTTCCTCCTTGGAAGATGATCAGTTTTGTCTTTTCGTGCGCTAAAAATGACAATATGAAATGTCGAATCCCGATGTAAGGAAAAGGGAAATTAACACGCAAAATTTTGGTCAGTTTCTCAAACTTTGCTATAATAATGTTGATGTATTGGTGAAAATTCATATAATCATACCTACATTAAAATTCGCAAAAATGTTTGCAGGCCCCAAATCACAGATGACAACAAATAACAATTAAAGTTCATCAAAATGTTGATAAATATACACACAAAGAAGTGTAAATTCATGAAGCTTAAAATATAATCAATAACAGAACACTCGCTGACTCCTTTGGGCTGATCCATGGGCCAAACGGGCAATGGGACCCTAATTAGCGGCACATTAAAACTTCTATCCTTTCTCTTTTTAATGTATTATTATTATTATCACATGGAATTGTATCTTCTGTTCTTCTCTTCTTACTCCTTATTGGAGGTGATTTTTCAATTTTATGCTTGGCTAGCCACCAGTCCCCCCTCGATTCGCTTGAACTTATAACTTAATGTACTGAATTTATTTATCTATTTTATGCTTAGCTAGCAAACACCCCCCCCCCCCCGATCCGTCTGAAACTTCGTGTAATGCAATCGACTCATATACATCTAAAGATACAATTCCATTCCAATTCCCTGCTCACCTAGCAGATCATTCTGAGGTAGCCACGACATCGTTTTGATCTTCGTCTGATTAACACCATCGGGAAGATCAGTTGTCGTTTTCCATACGACCTTTTGCGGAAGTCGTGCGAAGGCCGTGAGGAAATCGCGGACGAGTTCCTCCTTCATGAAAGTCGCATACGACCCCATTGTGAAGATGATGATGCCATCCTCTCCAGAACTTTGGACAAAGTCTTCGAGGTCCTATAACCCATGTTAAAGCAATTTAGGAATATTCATTGAGGATGTTTAGTATTTTTTTGGTGGGGGGGGGGGGGTACGTTTAAGTACCTTAAACTAGCGACAATTTGGGACTTTATCAATTCATTATGTGACACATTGGCCGCGAAAAGTCTTGAAACTGGGGGAGGATGGTATTAACATTTTTCACACTCCCATAGGTTCGGAGGCAATTGTAACATATCGAAATGCCCAGAAACCCTGCCTAAAATACTGTTACCCGCTTATCATAGGAATGTCCTTGATACGCAATCGAATGCATTTTTTTTTTGGGGGGGGGTGTTACTTAATTTGTATATAGGTACCTTTAAACTCACGACAACTTGGGATTGACACAGGGACCAATAGGGTGTATTAACATTTATTCACTCTCCCATATGATCCGAGGTTCCCCGCCTACCAGAGGCAAATGTATATTTATTTTGGATCAATTTGCTAACCATCACTTCCCCATTTCATCTTGTTTTTCTTCTTCTTTTCTCACATCATCTCTCCTTTCATTTCTTCTACTTGTCCCCATTAAAGACCAGCGTGGGCTATCGAACCGTCTTTTCTTCTTCTGTGTACAATTTTTTTATTATTGTTTTGCAATGTGTTGTCAATTGGTTTTTTTTTCTTCACTTTTTTGCTCGTTCTATGTTATTTATGACGAAAAATAAAAATAAAAATCCGAGTATGTTCGCATTTTACAGGATCAGGGTAACATTTCTGTTCTAGAACTTACTTGCTCTAAAGGCTTTGCTGGTCTTGTTGTGATGCCTCCAACTGGGATGATATTGGGCGATATTGGGAAGGGAAACTCGACCGTGAAATCCATATTAACCAGAACCAGTTCAGCTTTGCTCATCATATCTATACCCGACAATCCAGGAAAGAGATTACGTAATGAAAAATAATCTTCGGATCCCTTTACAACCATTGCGACTAGAGATGGAAATATCTTGACTTTAACAAAGTTGTGGAGACGCTGGCGAAACGTCATGCGAGGTGGCAGCCCAGAACCAAATCCTGGTCGACTCGCGGCATTGGTCGTGGAGCCGCCGAGGATTTCACCGACGAATTCGTTAAACGATGTCGGCAGCAAGAGAATAAACGGCTTATCCAGGAGTTCTGGAAGGAAACTGGAGCAACCGAAGTACGGGTCGATCACGAGCAAATCCAAGTTAGCATCGAGGAGGCGGTTGCCGAAGTCGTCATCCATGAGCAACGAGTCGCAGTCCTTCAGCAACTCTTCTTTCATTACGTCCATGTATTTCATCATCTCGCCAAAGAAGTTCCCGGATACCGCTGCCCGGGCCACGAAGTCCAACCTCTCTTGCACCTCTGCGTCCGTGAATCGTCGGTTAGTGACGGCAAAGTTAAAGAGTTTGGAGTATCTTTCATCTCGGCTGACGACGACGGCCTCGCCCCCGATGATGGCGGTGACGTTGTGACCACGACGGACTAGCTCTTCCCCCAGCGATGCCGCCACGGCAAAGTGACTGCCAAACCCTGATCCACCATAGACTGCTATGTTGGAAGCAGTTGCCATGGAGACGGTGAGAAGTCCCACGAGAAGAGAAATGTGAACTTTAAGATCCATTTTCGTCATCTGAAGATAATAATGGGATTGAATACCTGGTTGTTCATTATGAAAATTATGTTATTGTTTTACCAATGTGACATATACCTAGGGGTACATTGAAGATCAATATAGCATTGATTTCGGGACACATTATCCCATAGTCGAAAACACCCGCCCTGTCAACAAACTTGAACTTGATATTGTTTTCAACGGCAAACTTCACTCATTAATCCTATACCCTAAGAAAATTACAATTTTGTTAATCCCAAAGAAGTTACTATTTGGGAATAATGCAACTTTGCATTTTCATTAAGGTGTAATCTTAAGAAAAAAGAAGAAGAATAGACCAAAAAAAAAAAACAATATAAAGAAACCAAAAACGCGGCATTTGTAGTTTTCGAACCCACTCGATGAAAGATCGCTTTATTTAAAGCCAGATGCTCTAGTCTATAACAAACGACTTATGTAGGTCCAGGTGGTAGGTCACTGTTCCTGCCATTAAGATAGCAAGACCGAATTCGCTTGCCTCAAGCGTGTAAATTGATTTAAAAAATAATTGCACTGCTGTCCTAATTTAGGGGTAAACGGGAAATACACTTCCACAATTAATGGATAGACACGATAAATGCGAGCTAAATAAGTGAAGAAGACAACTGCACCGCGTGCAATTTTGTAATCTGCTTTCATTATTATTATTTTTTAATTTTCTGAACACAATTCACGCAATTCATTAAGAAAATTAGACTTAGAAGGGAATGAAACGCCAAATATCATCTGAAAATAACTTTCAAGTTTACATTCCACATGTTTATATATAATTTTATTATTTTTTAAATTTGATTTTTACAACTTTTTGATTTTAGAGGAAAGTATTAAAAAAAAAGTTCAGGTCGGGCCATTTTCATGCAGATGGTCGGTCAGTTGAGTGGATCCAAATATATATATATGTTTTGCCATAGATACTGGCTTGTCTCACGTGACATTTGTCCCAAAGTTTGGATAAACATCGTAAATTATATTTGGTCATGTACGTGATTATGACTTACTCAAAAAGATTCATAATTTTTAAATAAGATGTATATATAAGATGACTCTCGCCTTTCAACCAGAGGGTCGTAGGTTCGAGTACTAATGATGGCGTTAATTTCCTTCAGCAAGAAATTCATCCACATTGTGCTGCACTCAACCCAGGTGAGGTGAATGGGTACCTGGTAGGAATATTTATTCTTGAAACGCCAAGTGCGCTAATGAAGTGGTTGCCGGGCTAAAGCCAGGGTAATAATGCTGCAATTGTAGAGCGCTTAGAGAATTCAGCTACTGAAACCGGGTATCCCTGGACATAGTCCATGGGAATTACAGAATTGGGTAGTCATTGGGTTAAATACCACATTCGATGCTCAATCCTCGGTTGACAAATCCTCCATTTTCCATCGCTCTAAACAATAAAAAATGATAATCTATATCTAAATCTCTATGCTATCTGTGACATTTTATTTAGTACTACTTGTATTAGGACATTGATGTAATACAGCGGATTGCTGATCTTTTGTACCTGTGTATTACATGAATAGATAAAATAAATAAATAAATCTTTATGTCAAAATGTTAATTTAATAGCAAATACTTCTTTTTGCTGGGAAACAAAATGAGTCCAAAATATTCACGTACCTTACATTTTCACAGCCGCATGATCACACTCTGGTGTACATACAAATTGAAATATAGTGCATTTTGAATTGAAGTGGATAAGAATATTTTTGCACAGGTCTATATCGAAGGGTCAAAGTACACCATATGGAAATTTATACAAATAGTTGCGGAGAAAAAAAGATATTGAATCTCAATGAGCAAATCATCAATGGAAATGTAAATATGGTCAGATGAGGAAAAAGAGAAGGAAAAGAACAATATGGTTGACCGAAAGTTCAATATAAATCGTTTCGGATCTTTTGTACAATGTTTAGACGGGATAGAGCTCTGTAATAGTCAGCTAAAAAATATATAGCCCTGCGCGAAAGCATATAGAAATTCATTGGCACCTTATTTTCTACGGTTAACTTATTGTCACAGTTAAAGGGATGGCAACGCCACCCCGACCTTCACACCGACCACTATAGTATAGGTGGTAGCCTCTCCCTCCGAGCTCGCTGGAATCTCAAATAGGCCTTCTATCAGAATACCCATATGAATTGGCAAACTGAGAGAATAAAGAATTCCCCCCGGGCTCCCAACAGGACCGAACACGGTAGGGACTTTTCTCCCGCATTCTCGAGATACATGTAGAATCAAATTACACATAATATTGTGTAGGCCTATATCTATCAAATCTCTTTTTCGAGAGAATGAATGTTTGCGTGAAGATGGTCACGGGTGACATTTTCAATTGGTCTCTCGATCTCTGAATCCCTCGTCCCAGTCCCAAACGAGCTCTGATATTGATCTCCGGTGGGTGACCCCTCACCAAGCACGCGCCACTCTTACTCATAACCAATTGGTCACATTTCATTGATCTTTGTAACGTGAGAGTTCGCTCCCATCTTGCCCCACTGTCCCACTGCCAGCTAGCCCNAGGTCCGTTCCAGAAGGGTGCACCAACACAACACTACTTCTTGAATGGACCTTAGAGCTAACGTTGTGATCGGCACTACCGTCTTGTACATGCTAAAGGTCCCTAATAATTGGGCAATTTTCGCCCGCGCAATGTATTGTGGGTACGTTTTGCCGGTTCGCCATTTTCCTCACCACACGTCGAATTTACCCATCAAAATGTCACTTGTAAGGAGTTTCACAAGACTTTCAGGAGGATTAAGGTCCCACAGGCATGTTGTCAGGGTTTGTCAACCATGTAGGAACTATGCTGAGGATGCGAAGGCTTCGTCACCCACACAAATGTCATTTTCTTTTGGCTACCCAGGAAAGGTAAATCATTTTTATTCAGTCCAGTCCCATGCACCTAAATTGATGTTGCCTAGATTTACGAAATTCTCTGGTAAGGGCGGTGTGGACCTAGATCTGGATACAGATGTAGTTGATAAGCTCATTTTATCAGTGTAAATGGGTTTTTCTAAAAAATTGCAATTAATCGGGAGTTGCATTTGATTGGAATGTGCCAATCAAAATCATTGTTTCATGCGAGTCTTGTTCGAAAATATGCGTTACAACTTGCAAAGTTGCAATATATTTGCACAACATGATTTGCGATCAAGTGCAACTTTTGAACAACAACCACTAAGAAGAAAGGAGGAAGAGGAAGAGATGAAAAATAAAAAGACGAAAGAAAGAAGAACAGAAGATTGAAGGAAGAGAAAACAGAAAAAAAAAAACATGGCAGAAAAAATATCAAGAAAAAAACAAATGAAGGTACCAGTATCAGTAAGAAGTTTGGAGAAAGAGATAAAGTTGAATGAGCAGGATGAGCAGAAAATAGGAAAGGAAAGTGGAGGAAAACAACATTTCAAGAGGTGAATAATGAAGGAGAAGGGAAATGATGAGTAGAAGAAAAAAAGGAGCAGCAGCAAGAGGAGGAAAACAGAGATGGAGGAAGAGTTACGAAGAAAGGCAGGAACCAAAAATTATGGCTGAGTGAGAAAAGTGATTGTCTGCACAGCTTTCCCTCTTGCTCTGCGCAAGTGGGCTTGCACATTCAAAGAGCCCTGTATGTGTATTCAGGATGGAATTTGGAAGCCATATGATAAGATAACTTAACTTATCTATTAAAAGAAATATTTGTCGCTTTATGTATTAAAAAGTATATTTCTAAAATTTGAGGGTTGAAAAAAAAACCCATCCAATTTAGTATATTGTGAGTGGTGAAAGATCCCTCATGTACTCTATGATTTGCAAGAGAAATACTTTCTCTATGGAAATTTCTTTCCTGATGATTTGTGCCAGAAAAATTTAATCTGATTTTCTTTTCTTTATCTATCTTAGATGTTCTACTCAAATGCCAGTGTAAAGCAAGTAGACGTTCCTTCAGGAACTGGAACCTTTGGTATCCTCGCTCAACATGTACCATCGTTAGCAGTGCTGAAACCTGGCACAGTTCTAGTCACAGAGGACGACGGTTCCATCAGCAAATTCTTTGGTGAGGAAAATAAATTATATGTTGTGTAGTACTTTTAGATACTAGAATTTTAATAATTTTCAAAAAATTAGTGAATGCGATTAATGATTTCTCTTTGAAGAATTAAACCGGAGGACAGGATTCAGTAAGTATAATTTTGATTGTTAGTTCAGATCGAAAATTAGCTTATTGGATCCAAATTTCAAAATGTGTATTGAAGTAAATCACAGGATGTCAAATGATGAATTTCCCCCCAAATATCATAGGACACAAATATGTTATGCATCTTTATCAAGTTATGAAATGATCATGAAATTTATAGTATTGTAGTTAAGGCTTGTAAATTGAAAGAGTTGATTTTGCTCTTTCATCTCCAAGTCGATCAGTGTGATTTAACAAATCAATTTTATTGTCATTTCAGTGAGCAGTGGTATGGTCACAGTCAACGATGACTCCTCTGTCCAGATTCTTGCAGAGATGGCAGCTAAAGTAGAAGACTTAGATGCTCAGGTAAAACATTACTCTGTGACATCTTTCATCCATTCTTTAATTCGTATGTCGGTAAAGTATATGAAACTAACCCAAAATAACTTCATTTGATATAATATAGATTGCTAGTAAGGGAGATACAGGCAATGAAACAGACCCTGACCCCCAGTTTAGGCTCCATGCATGGCTTTTCGAATACCTGCATGTTTTTTGTGTGCACGTTCCTATTTCTTATGCATTTGAATTAGTCTATAGGTAAGTCCTCCTTTGTGTTATCATGAGAAACGTTCAATTTTCAAAATTCAATATTTCAGAAGCTAAATACCTTATTAATGTCATGTGATGTTTAGGGGACTTGGTTTTCGGTGTACTACCAAATACCAAATTATTATTTTTTGCCTGCGATACCCTTTAATATTCACGTACAATGTATTTTAAGGAGTCCCCATTTAAATGCCTCCATCCATGTAAGGTGTTGTCAGAATTATGATTGTGGGCTGTCTGTCTATATATCTGTCCATTCCTCCGTCAATCCTGCTTTCCTCATCATACCTTTAGAACTGCTTGACTTTTTAGGGAGTCAACAGATAAAGAATTTTTTTCAAGAAAAGTAATTGAATTATTTTGTTTTAATTCACTCACTTCCATTCATAACTCAATCCATAGATCATATAAATAAGAAGAAAATTAACGTAATTTGCACTAAATTTACTCTTTAAAATCTTGAAACTTACATTCCCCAGCGATGGTAATCGTGTTAAACTGCAATTATTGAGTCAGATAAAGTGACCACTTTAGACACATGACCTTTATAGGCAGGTTCTATTGCACACTTTTTAATCTGGAGGGAACCAATTCAAGTAACCACTGTAGACATTGGTCATTGGTCACAATAGACATGTGGCCACTAAGAAAGATTGACTGTATTTTCCATCATTCCCACTTGTAGGCAATCAAGGAAGGTATGACCAAAGCACAACAGGAGCTTGCAGCAGCATCGACAGACCTGGCCCGTGCAGAGGCTCAAATTGCTGTCGAAGTTCATGAAGCAATGGACGCCGCGGTTAACAAGTAGAATATTTGGAATTGTTTGTCTGTTTATAGGTAAGTCGGCTAAATAGGCGGGTTTGATAATAGATGCAAATATTATGCATACTCTTTACACTAAGGTTTTTCCATACAACCCAAAAGCTCACCTGAGGCTTGCCCAACATAGCAACAAGTGATGTATGCAAACTGTATCCCAGATATTTTAGTGATTATAAACCAGTTTAAGGACTTTGTTGTCAAGAAACCTGCGTAAACTTGAATCTATTAATAAACCGGTCTATCACTCATTTTCAAGTCTTATGAAATGTTGGTTTGATGTTTCATTTGTTAGGTAATTTCATACATGCCTTGCACATGTAAATAGTATTCTATGAATCAAGTAACTTTTATCATCCATCCTATGTGCATTTTGAAAGTACCTCTGCAGACAATGTATAGTTTGGCCACAATGTGTTTTTTTTTTGGTTGGGGGGGGGGGGGCGTGTTACCTTATTTTCCTGAATTGAGTGAAGACATAATGTGTATTTACAATGCAGCTATATCCTTATGGTTTTTTCTTGTTCTTTTTCTCTTTTACCACAGAACTAATGGAGTGGCAATGAATAGCATACCCCATACTCTAGATCATCCCAACCATTTGGATTCATACATTGATGAAACTTATCAACAAGTTTCAACCAATTAACTCAATCAAAGGACATTACACATCTGAAGAAACCCCTTTCCATGTTGAATGATATCGTGGATCTTCAAGGATTGGAAAAGTTTCTGAAGTTTGCCGTTTTTATCTCCGTCTTCACCAGTATGCAGAATTTTTCTAATTTCTTTTTAAAACTCGTCTGATTAGGATGAGGAACATCATTTTTTCGTGCTGGTTCAACTGGACTATTGATCCAAAATGTCCTCTGCCACTATTCAATGAACATGTTCCATAGGGAAATATAATTGACCTGTGTTGCATTGTGGCATCTGCATTGATATTTGTTATGTATATGAAATAAATTGAAAATGATATATTAACTGTGCATTGTTCTCTTGATCATGATGTCATTGTGATTGTTAATTGACATGATTTTGAAGGTGCTGCTAGGAAGTTAGAGTTGATTGCAAATCAGCTGCAAGTCGTTTGCAAATTGAAACATGCATTTTGAGTGGCGCATAGTGTGCAACTTTTAACAAGATGCACTTGCATAATGGTTTTCATTGGCCAGTGTTGATCAACTGCAATTTACAATGAATTGCAAATTTCTAGCAACTCCCCATTACCTTATGAAAAGAGTAACAGGATTTTGCATTGGGGCTTGAAGGGATGTTGCAAGAAAGTTGCAATTGTGAATTGGCAAGATTCAATAGATCAGACCCAGGCATTCAAATGATTATTTCATCACTATTTCTGTTCGCAACTCATTTGCAGTTCACTTTCTAATGTTCACAACTTTATTGCTACACCAGCTACAAAAGCAGGTTGAAAGATCGGGTGGAATATGCATGTACAGTGGAAACTCGGTATAAAGAGATCTGATATAATGAAATATCTAATATAAAGAGGTAAAAAATCTGGTCCCAGCTTTTAATAACTTATTGATTTTAACACTGTTATAAAGAGTTTATTACTGCTATAACAAGGTATTTTTGATGGTCCCAAACACCTTGTTATACTGAGTTTCCACTGTACATGTAGACTCCTACAAAAAAAACATCAACTTCAGATACAGGGTATGATCCTTAGATAGCCCGATAACATGTACAGTGGAAGCTTTGTGTAAAGAAGGTAATTTTATCGGTGCCAGCTTTATTTTGTTCCTGTTTTCACAAAGGGATGGTTATGTAGAATATCTATACAGAGAAAATGTAATGAGCACTGATAAAAGTGTGATAGCAAAATTATAAAGATGATTTTCCAGGTATTTCAGTCCAGGGTCAAAACCTGATACAAAACTTTGGCATGGGAAAAATAACACATAAATGCGCTTGATTAATTATTTGCCCAATCGTCAATTTTTTTCGTACCAATTTTATTTTAAGGCATTTATTTTTCCATCCTGGGTTTGTGCAATCGAGTATACATATATATGAGAGAGAGAGAGAGAGAGAGAGAGAGAGAGAGAGAGAGATGGAGAGAGAGAGAGA
>BQKZ01001747.1:77215-97324 GCA_036244855.1 Temnopleurus reevesii
TTCATTACACTGATACAGAGGGATCAGAGTTTGCTCTCGATGCTTCAGTCTTCTTCAACACAAAAGGTTAGTTTACATTTCAATATTTTAATCAGATGCTATATTGGGTAAGCCTATCCAAACGTAGTGCAAGGCTTACCATATGGCTGGTATACAAGGTTACATGACACAGATACAGAGGGATCAGAGTTTGCTTTTGACGCTTCAGTCTTCTTCAACACGAAAGGTTAGTTTACCTTTTAATCTTTCAATCTGTTGCTATGTTAGGCAAGCCCATCATTATATAGTACATAGATGGATTCACGGCTGCTATGCACTGTTGCACGACACCGATACAGAGGAATCAGAATTTGCTATGAATGCTCGAGTCTTTTTTGAAATACAAGTTATTTTTACACATCAATATTTCAATCAGATACAATGTTGAGTAAGGGCGCAACTGATAAAGTTAATGTTAGGCGCTATATAAAAAGAGAGAAATTATTATTGTTATTTTTTTTTTACTGATATTGTAGTTTCCATCATAAAAGGTTATACTTATATGTGATTTACTACTCCATGATTTATGATTCTTGTTCTTAGGTGTCAGCTCAAATACTGGTGGATATATCTCCTACATCGCAAAAGGAGAAGATGAAGAAGTAAGTTCTGATTTTGATAATCATGAAGATTTAGTAAAACTGAGAGCCAAAACCGGGTTTTCAAAATTGGTGGACTGTAGAAAGCGAGTGTGCATGTGATGTACGCGGTGAAGGACAAGTGCGCAAATTATGTGCGTATCATTTGTTGCTCACATCAGATGCGTACTACTTGTTTTGTACCTTCCACATG
This sequence comes from Temnopleurus reevesii, assembly GCA_036244855.1. Classification (NCBI taxonomy): domain Eukaryota; kingdom Metazoa; phylum Echinodermata; class Echinoidea; order Temnopleuroida; family Temnopleuridae; genus Temnopleurus; species Temnopleurus reevesii. The sequence continues at coordinate 78,047 of BQKZ01001747.1, forward strand.
TCATCGTTCACCAATTTTGAAAACTCTCTTTATATCTATATTCCTTACTTTTTTGTTTTTCTTCTCCATGGTTTTAGTTGACAAGTATTGTTTTTATTTCTTTCGATGCAAAGGCAGGGAAGTAAAATATTTTCTACATCATTTTCAATGGGAATTATTGTTTAAAATAATTTGTGCTCCCAATTTCTAAGTATTAATTATTTGATTGATAAACATTTCTTTTGAACATGTAGATTTTAATCATTGTAGAACATTAAGAAGTTGAATTGGTAATATGATCCAATAAAGATTAAATATTTGTTCACCTAAATTGCAATAAATTTAATAGTGACAATAATAATAAAAATAATAGTTAAAAAAATGGATGAAATTTATTTAGCACACTTATATACTCTGTTGAGTGCTCAAGGCACTTTGCATTATTATTACCCTGGCTTAAGCCAAAAATTGTAAAAAGACAAAACTTCACTCTTTCATTTGTTGTATATACCTTCCATGATGAATTATTTATCAAGGTTTCTTTAGCATGTAAGTAACTAAATGTTTTCTTGGTTCTTTATTACAGTTACTGAGCGTACTCCCTGAAGATAATTCTCTCTCATTGGTGTACAGAGACAAAGAAACCCTGAGATTTGTCAAGCACATCAATCATAGCTTTACAACCAGCAGAGGGAGTGAAGACAATTCAGAGAAAAGCCAATGTGCCTTCTATGAACTATACTTGGTGTATTATGAATAGGCACAAGATTGAAATGTGCATTGACCATATGTCAGTTACATTTACTGAAATTACTTCCTGTGAATAATTCTCTCTCACTGGTTTCCAGAGACATAGAGTGCCGATCATAGTTCAGTTACAGATACTGAGCATACTCCCTGAGGAAAATTCACTTTCTCTGGCTGACAGAGACCAACACTAAGATTTATCAAGCAATATATCAATCGCAGCTGTACAACAAGCAGAGGGAGTGAGAAGAATACATAAAACTGCCAGTGTGCTTTCTATGAACTGTACCTGGTTTATTATGACTAGGCAGTAGATTAAAAAGTGCATCCATCATAGGTCAATTACAACAACTGAGTATACTCCCTGTGGATAAATCTCACCCAATCATTTACAGAGACAAAGAAGCACGGAGGTTTGTCAAGCATATCAATCACAGCTTTACAACAATCAAAGGGAGTGAAGCAGTGCAGAGAACAGCAAATGTGCCTTTGAGTAGGTTTGCAAACATATTTATACAATTTGAACATTATATGGAGGAATATCAATGCAGAGAACAGCCAATACACCTTTTATGGGTATTAATTTACGTTTATCATGATTAAATGGACAAATATACTAATACCATGTGAAAAATACCAGATGGAGTGATGACAATGGAGAGAATAGCCAATGCATATTTTGCAAACAAACTTAGTTTATCGCATCATGAATAGATGGGCAAACATATTAATAACATGTGAACAACAGCAGATGGATTGATGACAATGCGTTGAACAGCCAGTGTGTCTTGTGTATCTAGTGTATTATGAGTAGATAAAGAATCATAATGTTAATAGTTTCACTTCCAGCACAGGGAGTAAATACAATACAGAGAATATCTCATGTGCCTTCAATGAAAAACAAGTACATGAAAAAATTCATCAAACATATACAGTCAGCAGAAGTATGATTACAATGCCTACGTTTTTCCCTTCTTACCAGTATCTGTGCTGAAAGGAATAGTACCAGCATTTATACACAAGCTTTTGTGAAAAATTGGCACTTGCTTGTTTGATTTTTATGACCATATCGTATCAATCAATTTTACGTTGTACACTTCTGAAATAGACTCAAATAGGGTAATGGGAATCAAATCCAATTCCTTACACTTTACAGTGTAAACTTGGTAGAAAGGGACCTGATATAATAAAAATATTACTCATATACATGTATGAGGTAATATTTTGGTCCCACCTCTTTACAGTTAACTCTGCCCAAGTCGAACTTGCCTAAGTTGAATAATTGAATAAGTCGATATGATTTTTTTAAACAAATCATATCGAACATTTACAGGTTACTCTGCCTAAGTTGAATCCTTTAGGACCATAAAAAATATGAGACCTAAGGAGAAATTTGACTTACATGATGTAAATACACACATTTTATATAATTTGTTCCCCCAAATAACCTCAACTTAAGCAGTTATTTGACTTAAAACTTGTTCGATTTACGGAGAGTTGACAGTATTATTTACCTCTTCTATGTTTGTGGTTTCAAGAGATTCAACTTAGGCAGAGCCGCCTGTATACATTGTCGTTGAAACATGATACAAGATTACTGCTATAAGAAGTATTTAAAGTGGTCCTGTGCACCATGTTAAACAGAGTATCAACTGTATTGTGCAGCATAGAGTTTATGAACATTTTTCTGTGCTATCACAAAAATCTACTTAAGCATTAAGCTACTTGCATGTCCTTGTATTTTGAAAGCTATATTTCTTTTTTATTTAAAAATACAGGTAACTCTGCCCAAGTCCAATCTGCTGGGACCACACAAATCTGTTCGACTTATGAGAATTTCGACTTATAAGGCTAATAACACTGGTTTTGTATGATTTGTTCCAGAGAATCACATCGACTTAGGCAATTATTCGACTTCGACAAGTTCGACTTGGGCAGAGTTGACTGTATGTTGTCTCTCCACTTCTGGTTACTCTTAGAGCTCCAAAGCACCATTTATTTTTGCTTTTCAGTATTTATTACAGTTCCACAATTATAGTAGGACATCTTGTAGACTTTTATCAGAATTTATGCCTATCATGAAAAATTACTAAGTTCTTATGAGGAGTTTTATAATATAATTATATGTATTGCCAAAGGAGTGTTATCATGTGCTATATTTCTCATTGTTTTGAGAATAAAAAGTTTCTATTCCTTCAATATCTGATCAAGTCTAATGAGCTATCTGTTGTCAAACTTTATTATGATAAGTTTCATCAGAAGTTTCACATATTGACATACACACCCAGTGTTGAATAAGCAGGCACCCCCCCTCCCCAATATGATGAAAGTCAAAATACAATAGCAATCGTTAGTGGTGGTGACAATGGAGGCGATGTTCAAAAGTTGAAATTGATTGTAAATCAACCGCAAATCGGTTTGATTGGTGCATTTCAATCAACTGCAGTTTTTAATCAATTGGAACTTTTGAACAACACCTCCTATGATGATGATAGTGGTGATGATGGCAATGATGGCGGTCTGATTGTCTGCAGGCACGAACTGTTGGATTAAAGTGTTGACAAGGGATAGTGAAAGTAGTCTCTGACTGCAGACTGTGGATAGCGTTCTATATACATTACGGGAAACCAAGCTGAGAGTATATACTTGCAGACGAGGGTGGCAATGATGGTAGTAATGATGGTGTTTGTGCTAGCCTTTATCAAACTATATGATGATGATGGCGATGATAGTGGAGGTGATGATGATGGTGATGATGATGATGATGATGATGATGATGATGATAATGATGATGATGATGATGATGATGACAATGACAGCATTCATGTAGGATAAATGAAAAGAAACATACATCTATAAACAAATGACTTCAAACTGAGGTCTTCAATTTTATCTCTTTAATTTATTGGCAAATCTGGAATGTAGCAACTTCCTTAAAACTTCATAAACATTATGAAGTATTAAATAATGAGCTGTATCAAATACATAATTCTTCACATAAAATTCATCTTTCAATGCACAATATCATTCCTTCACACAAAAAATCAAATGAAAATAACATCAACATAAACCAATTTCATTTTCCATTTCAGTCAAAATTATTCATAGAACTTTTGTGTACAAGTACCACCTCTCACAGAGAGGCCAATTATACAGGAATATACAAAGTATATTAAAAAAAAACAAACATACAAACATTGAACTTGATTATAAAATAATATCACATTGCATAATATTCACATGTAACAGGGATACACAAAGTATAAAACAAACATTCAAACATTGACTTTGATTATAGAATTATATCATATTGCATAAAAATATTTGAATGTTTAAATACCCCCTTCCTGAAAAGGTTCAGAAACTTTTCTATTTTACAGTCTAAATCAGTTAATAATACATTGCTCAAGTCACAATTCAATAGTTTTGGTGAGTATCGAATAAAAAGTGACAAACTTCAAATAACGTGATCCTGAATAACTCACCAGACAATCATTAGCTTTGCAATTAATGGTGTAGATGAATTAGTATTGACAGTTTTTGTCACTTTTCATTTTGAGACCGAGTTGCCCAATATGATCCATGGAATTTGCGAAGGCTGGGAAAACTATCTGAAAGCGTCTTGAGCACCGTGATTTCACAGAGTATGCATAATTACTTTTTTCATGACGTAGTTAGACTTCAAAACTACTGTACTTGCAGGAATATAAATTGAAAAAAATGTGAAATTGGTAAGTGGAAGAGAAAAAGAAATCTGAGACAATTATCAATCATTTTCAACACACAACTCAAGGCAGCATTGGCTTTTTAAAAATGTATACATTGTACAGGTACCAGTACAAAAGAACAAACAACTTTTTAGACAAACCTAGGGGGTGTTGTTCAAAACTTGCAATTGATTGCAAGTTGCAGTTAATCGGAACATGCCGATCAAAATCATTGTTCCATGTGCGTCTTCTTAAATGCACACATTGTGTTCTAATAATAATGCGCATTACAATTTGCAAAGATGCAGTTGATTTTGAACAACATCCCCCGAGACTTGTTTAAAATTCAACAAATCAGAAATTCTGTCATTGCTATGATCGAGACAAGTTTCACAAACGAATTCCCTGAATATTAGTTTTGATATAGCCATGAATTTTCATGGCACTTTTGACATCTTGTATGACAGTAATTAGCATCAATGTTGAGCATGCCTTGATGTAATTTGCATATTACAACACTTGATTAATTCTCCCTATCGCATATAGCTCTCCAAATCTGAATGCCTGCAGCGCACTAATTATTTTGGCCCAGATTCTTGGCACAGGTACTTCCGGTAACATTTGCGCGTTTTCAAAAGTCTATAGGCTTTCTACGGTAAACTTCGTCAGCGGCTTGTAGTGTCACATTTTTTTCATCAATTTTTGCGAATAAAAGCATCATTTGATATATTTTTCTTTCATATCTGCATTTATAGTGAAATCAAGATGGATCCCGGAAGTGAGCGTGCCAAAGCCAAAGTGCGTGATGCCGATATCACAAGGTGATATCGGGTGATATCGGCTAAATTCGATAGGGAGAATTGATTTATAATCTAAAAAAATGCCAGCGCAATGTGTCATACACCAGTACATGTACAGCTAATACATGAAGTATAATACAAACTGTGTATAATAGCTTTTATAACATTGATTTAAATATTTTTCTAATAATAATAATAATAATAATAATAATGATAATAATAAATAATGATGATAATAATAATAATACATACAAATTTATATAGCGCTTAATTCCAAATAGGTTCAAAGCGCTTTACATATTAAATCCTTAAAAATCAATATTGGTATCTTGCTGAATGTAATAAATTACAAAAAGTAATGGAATATTTACTTCTATAAGATAGCACACACAATAATACCAGATTATATATATGCCAACTTGATATAATAGTTACTATGTGCTTTATAATGAACATAAATGAGGATCGTACTCGGGGGCCCCTGGCAGTCTCCATTATTAAAAAATCAAACTTCATACTAAATTTCTTCATTTCACAGATCTCATAAAAATAAAAGGATCCCATCACAATGAAAATACATCACATTTGTAGAACAAATAATCTACAAACTCTCTGACATAAATAATACTTCTGTAAATGATTTTGACATTTGTCTATAGAACAATTTATAAAAAGTATATAAATTCAATATGAATTTTTTTTCAGGTAAAAAATTATGGCACAACACAATTTCAGATTACAGCACGAAACAAGCTCTTGAATATTTTAGTTTGTCAGTAGTTTTGCAAACTAACACACAATAATTGGATAGTTACATGTAACCATTATGCCATTTGTTTATACAATATGAAAAAAATATTTATACTAATAATTTCTTTTTCAAGCAAACAAAAGGGAAAGTCCACCCCAGATATTTTACTGTATCAATAATAGGAGAATGGTTTGAACAGCAAGGAATCATCTAAATTGGTTACAAAATAAGAAAATCACAATCTTTTACATTGGAGTGTAAATCTCTATATTGGCAGTACTTTATGATGTGATTTCATATAATGAACTTTTAATAAAATAGAAAAAAAAGCTCTCCATATGATTGTAAATGAAATTTCACATTATCTCAAATTGACATACATTGGAAACTTGATATAAAGAGATCTGATATATCAATATAAATTATATCTGATATAAAGAGGTAACAAATCTGGTCCCAGCTCTTATTAACTTATTGTTTTTTAACTCTGCTATAAAGAGATTACTGCTACGGTAATTTTGATGGTCCCAAGCACCTCGTTATATTGAGTTTCCATTATACTATAAAATGTAAATGACTATAGCTTCATTATTCCTTAACCAATTTTGATAATATTTTTTTATGTGCTGTTAAAAGTACTCTTTTTTTTATTGATATGGGAAAATATCCTAGGTGCTCTTCTTTAAATTCTGAAAATCAACATTATGGCACAACACATTTTCAGATCACAAAACAGCCACTGAGCATTTTATTTCCTCAATGGTATTCCGAACCAGCATACAGTTAGTGAACAGGTCTATTTATTACTGACATACACAAGTTTCCATACCCTCTTTGACAGTGTTGGCAATAACATGTATTTAGCTTGTAAGTATGCAAGCCCATCTATATCTCGGTTCAATTAAAAGCAACCTTAAAAATAACATAGGAAGGAGTCAAAATAATATTAAGGCACTGATTTTTGACAAGGTATTAGAAAGAAAATACTGATTGTTAATTTGTTATTGTCTTGCATGATAAGATTCAGACGCCTCCCACTATTAAATTTTGATATGAATTATGTTCATCAGACATTACAATTCAAATAGGAATGCAGTGCAAGTTCAAATTCTTTAGCTACCCGTTATCACTATAAAGCCAAGAATAATGAGCCCACAAGGTCATATCCATTGATCTAAGCCTAGTAGTGATAGTACATGTAGGTATCAAAATAATTCTAACTTGCACCATAGGAATATACTGTAAAAGTGGTTTCTTTCACTGTGGTTTTATTTTCGCACTTTTCGCGTTTTGATGTTGAACCGCGAAATTAACCTCGCGCGAAAAAGTTTGGAAAAACACGCAAAATTAAACAAGCAAGGAAATGTCCGAAACCCGTCGCTTGTTACAACGCTATCGCGCACACACAAAGATTTCGCGTATTACGTGAATTAATGGTCAACACACATACACACACACACACACAGACGGGATTTAAGGTAAGCCTGCATTTATTTTTTCATTTGTATGTAGTAAGTACAAAAAGTAATTAGAGTATACCTGGATTTTCATGTGAAATACCCAGTTTTTGCCAACTGAATTCACAAATCTTTCTGACTGCGAATTTAAACACATGCAAAAAAGTCGGCATCGATGGAAACCGCGAACGTTTCTGGATGCGAAAGAAACCACATTTACAGTATTCAGCTATGGGTGGGGCTTTGTCCTCGCAGGGCATGGACCCTTAAATCTATACGATTTGTCCAGGAAGAAGCAGAAGTTGACAAAGTAACACTTTTGCAGAGGTTTCATGAAGCTTGTTGCAGTGACAATTTAGTCAGCGCCGACTAATCCAATGAAATCCTTGAATTTGAATGGATGAAGAGCACTGTCTCTGACTGTTGCTATAGTAACTGTCAGAGAATGAGTGCTTGCCATGACAAGCTTTGGTGAAAAATCCTCCTCATGGCCTTGCAATCAAGCGGAGCTGTTTTTATTAATTTCTATACAAGGTTATTTCACGCAGGAGGCTTCATGACTTTAAATAATTACATTGCTTTATGTACTTATCCGACAATTTCTAGCAGAGCCAATGCAGCATACCCTACTGCTGTAAAAAGAACTTTCCGTCCTCTGTATTTTCCATCCTCAAATTCATGGTTCAAGATCTCAAAGAATGTCACAAAGATGAAAATACCAGCGGCAATGGCCTGCATGACCGCCGAACATACGTCGGCACCAAAACTATGATTTGATTGGATACCAACACCGATGGCTGTACCTAAAGGGATCATGCCTGAAAATATCACGCTGTAGATGATGTATGCTGAAAGGCGGACTTCACTTTTAAGAAGGCTAGCCCCAAGAGCGAATGCTGCAAGGCTTTCATGCGCTACCATGGCAACAAGAAGGTAGACGATTTGCTTGATGTCTTCCTGTAAGCCGAGCGCCATTCCTTCGAAGACGGAGTGTACGGATAAGGCGAGGAGGAGAATGATGGAATGTATAACGTTTGTGGCTCCAATTTTAGCGTAGTGGCTGTGTCCATGTGAGTGATTATTAAGTGACGAATTCGGCAAGTGGCTGTGGTTAGATGATCTACTCCTACTTTTCCCATTTGCAAGAGTGCTTTTACTGCTAAGCTGGGAAGGAGATGCAAATATAACCTCATCATCGTCATCCTCTTCTATACTAAGTTGCGTATCTGACTCACTTTCAATTTGTCGTAAATGCACATACTCTACCGTCTGTGAAGAATTCCGACTCTGTGCTGCAGTGACGGCCTGTTCCAGCGCCAATATCAAAAAGAATCCCGATATGACAACAGCCTCACAGACAGGATATTCCGTCTTGTAGTCGCTCGTTATGAAAATCTCCTCAAATTTTTTTCTCGCTGATGGTATGAGACCAAGGAAACACGTTGCCAAGAATACGCCTCCTGCTAGGCAGTTGCAGAAGCTGCGGATCTTGTCTGAGCGTTCGGTTTGGGCGTCTGTCTGGTTGGCGCGACGGCCGAACACTTTGAGGGGTAGTAACGCACCTAGTAGAGTCACAACGAAGACGATCACCATGCAGACCGCTAGGAGGATTTTTATGTTGGTCTCCATGACGACTGAAAAAAGAAAGATGAGATTCTGTTACAATTGAGTCTTCATCTGTATGAACTAAAAGTGAGAGAAAACTTAACATTAACAGCTTACCTACTTAAAATGTAGCAAATCAAGGACTATTCTTGAAATAAATAATAAATTTTTATATATTCAAGGAGAGGGGATTTCCGATAGTAGAAAAATTTAATAGCTAAATTGGGCTTGCAGCTATAGCTGCCGATGTCTGACCTAAGCAGACAAAGAACACTAACAAGAAGAAAAAAAGTTAAAAAGTTCAGGTCAGGATTATCAGGTCAGGATTATTTGGAAAAGGTGATGATTATTTATGCTGCCCAAAATAATGCATAATGGGAGGTCCCACGTCTGCGCACCTAAACATTCAGCTTGAAACAAACATGAAGTCAATGAATATGCAATTCAATTTTAATCTGATATTATCACAGATATCCTGAAGAATATGTGTGAGAAATATCTCAGCAGAATCTGACCAGGAACAATGTCATTTTATATGAAATATACACCCCTCTAATTTTTGCCGTTCAAAATATTTGGGTCCCTTCTCTGCTCTGCATCCCATTCACTTTACACGCGGTTGGAGATTTTCAAGAAAAAGTCTTGATTTCACCGAGCGCACGAGTTACATTGCGTATGTCAATGAGGCGCAGATGAGGGACCTGGAGTAGAGGAGGAGCCCCGGCCCTACCATACAAGTATGTAAATCCATAGAGGTAAACAAAACCCCCAGATTAAACCAAAATCATATTAGATCTCTTTAAATCAACATGAAGGTTGAATAGTATGCAACATAAAATTATTGATCATATATATATGTTATACATGTATCAAAATGATGCCTGAACTTTTAGTTTTAAATACTCTTGGTAAAATCTTTGGACATACATTAGAAATAGAACATCTTAATAAACTCAAGTCAAGATTATGTTTTTATTTTATTTAATTTCTTTTTCAACTTGGCAACATCTCACTCAATCTAAGCCAAAAGGTGACATAGAAAAAGAAGTAGAAACTCACTAAAATGTCTAAATCCAGGAGTCGACAAACGTTCAATTTGTAGAACTTGAGAACATCATATCAATATCATTGAAGCGTTGATTCACACATAGCAGCAGTTGACAAGCTGCTACAGTGAAGACCTCGTCGATCGTCCAGGCTAGGCAAAGCAAGCAATACTTGAACTTGATCAGCCCATTGCGACACGAAAATGCTTCGAATTGCTAATTTTGTGGATTGATATGATTAGTAACTTTGTCAAGAACCAAAAAGGGTCGTCTGCAAATAAAACAGTCTTTCAAAAACTGATTTTGCACTTCGTCGTTGTTTGTTTACTGTCAGTGTAGTGCAAAGAGCAAAAATTACACGTCCTAGCAGAACACGTATTTAGCTAGACCCGGAAGCGATATACGTATCAGCTGGGCTGTGGACCGGGGGTGATAACCCTTGATTTAATTTCAAGTCTTTCTAATTATATTTACGGAATTCAGTTCTAATTTTAGTAGGTTTATGGTAAATTTTTAATCAAATAGATATGAATTGACTTTAGAAAGACATCAAATGGTGAGGATGACCACGATTATGCCCAGAATGAGTTATAAAGATATATTTATTTGGTACAATGATTCAGGATATTTTCATAACTTTGTGCCCATCACCGTAATAAGGTATACAGAGACGAAATCATGGTGGTAAGTAGGAATTTGCTTTGCTCCCTTGAATTTGAATTGATTGGTGTATTGTGTTATATCATCATTTTCTGTTTTATTTTTCAGCGACTCGGGCTGCAGATCAAAGCGAATTTAGAGAACGTGACCAATTTAGGTCCCGACGGTGAGGATTTTCGCTGGTACATGAAGGTAAGTCGGTGATGTGCTCCCCGGGAGTTTCGGCGGGTTGGGAGAACGTGATGCCGCTGATCTGCAGAATCCCCCACAATCGGATGGGTTTGATTCTGCTTCATAGATTTATTCAAAACGTAAAAAGCCTTTGCTGTTTCTTTTCACTGACTAATTGTTAATGTGACAATGAACTTACATTTTTTTTAAATGTTGGTATCCCATTTAGCCATTCTAATCAATGGAGGAATTTAAAAAAAGCAAAACAGAGCCCCATCTCCCTGTAATTTTGTTTTCAGGGTGCTACATAACTTGTTTTAGCGCTTGCCCAACACTACAGGGCAAGCGAATTTATAGAAATGGCTGAAAGTCATGTGCCCCAAATTTGGCCAAAATGAATTTCTCCTCCCCCCCCCCCCAAAAGAGAATCTGAATGAAAAAAGTAAACAATTTTAGTTTAGAGACAGCATTTTTATATTCGTTTTTTCCCCACCCAAGTTTGATTCTTTTTTTTTTGGGGGGGGGGGGGGGGGGGGGGGGGGGGGCTTGCTTAATTCAGGCAAGCAGCTTTTACTTTTGCTAAAAAAATACTTGCCCCACTATGACTTTCACTTGCCCTGGGCAATTGGGCTTATGTAGCTCACTGTTTTTACATTCAATTAAATGTGTGTATTGTGTGTCATCCTTTTCCTTTATAATATCTTTTTCATACCCAGATGAAATGTAACAGCTGCAATGAAGTTACACAAAGCTGGCAATATGTGACCCTTACAGTAAGTGAAATGGGAATGAGAAGGTTAACACACATTGAAAATAAAAGGACCGCTATGGAAATGGAACGAAAAGAACAAATTTTTTGTCTTGGTCTTTTGAAAAAACATTAGAGGGTATGCATAGGTTCATAAAATCCCAAATATGCAGCATTATATGATAATAAGACAAAGAGTTAAACGTAAATAAACAGTTTGTTCACGATCAACACATAGAGCTCCATTCCAGCTTTTTTAATGGTTGCTCATTCTTCGGATGCATTTTTTATGCCTCTGCCATGATAAGGTAGTGCTGGATGCATTTTTTAGATTTATCATGAGAAATTTTCAAAAGTTTAAAAAGTAAAGTGTCTTAGCATGTAAAGGAGATTGAAACGTCATTCATTTTTAGGGGAATTAATTTAATGTTTATATTAGCCATCAGCTAATTTTGTTTTGGCCTCGGATACTTTTCAAGGCATATTTTGATGGAGTTATCATCCATTCCAACATTTTAAGTCACTGTGTTTTTACAATGATCTAATTCATTGACTTTCGGAACCAGGGAATCCATGCACAGTCTATGGGAATTCCAGAATTAGTTGTCATTGGGTTAATGATCATGTTTTCATTTCTGTTTCTCCATTAAAGTGCTCCACATTCTTTGCATGCATATTTTTAATGCCTCTGCCACGATAAGGTGGTGCCAAATGCATTCTTTAGATTTTAATCATGAGAAATTTTCAAAAGTTTAAAAAGTGTCTTAGCATCCAACTATGGGAATTCCAGAATTAGTTGTCATTGGGTTAATGATCATGTTTTCATTTCTGTTTCTCCAGGAAAGTGCTCCACTCAAAGGGGGTAGAGGTAATGCAAGTATGGTCTCAAAATGTAAACTATGTAGCAGAGAAAACTCAATACGTGAGTGGTAGATTTGAGTATTTTTGCTGGTTTATTATGTTGCATATATTAGAAATTCGCTATGTTATAGGGTAAATGCTGTTTAAACTAATTACATATTTTGATGATAAGTCTGATAATACAGTCCAACCTCGTTATAAAGAGCACTGATATAACAAAATCTTGATATAACAAGGTAGTTTCCTGGTCTCATCTCTTTGAATTTTATTGTATTTTGGCCCTGATATAACAAGGTTTCGATATAAAGAGATAATTTCTCTGGTCCCAAGGACCTTGTTATAACGATGTTTGTCTTTTTTCCTTTTTCTAGAAACGCTTGGATCTGTATTTCATACTATATGCCAATATGCCAATTATTCTGTCTTCTAAAAAAAAGTACAAGTCAAAATTCTTTGCTATAGTATGAATGCTCGGAACAAAGGATTCATCTATTGTTGTGAACAGCTATATTGTTAAGGTGTTCTAAAGATTTGTGACTTGCATTGTAGCGAGCATACACATTCAATTATTAATAGAGTTTTTCATAAGTTTTGTTATGTAACATAATTGACAAGTCACTTTCAAAAAGGGAAAATTGTCTCTTGAGATTTCTTAGGAAATTGTTCCAATCCATCTAGACATTAGTAATTTAAAAATATGTTATGTAATAAGAAAACGATGAGTAGAATTTCTTTGACCATTTGAAATGCATTGTTCGATCTTCACTTCTTCCACCTCATCCAACTCTCTTTTGTAGACATATTGAAAGATTTCCTGAAGCCATATTTAATAGAGAAGAACAACCAGTTCCAGACAGTAGTAGCCTTTGACTGTAGAGGAATGGAACCAGTGGAATATTCATTTAGAGTATGTCACGTTATCTATTTTTGTGGTAGAAATGTTTAAAGACGTCATGAAGCCTTATCTAGTTGAAAAAACAATTAGTTCCAGACAGTTGTAACATTTTATCGCAGACAGACAGAGCCTGTTTAATGTTCCTTCAGGGTATGTTTCATGTCAGATTTCGTATGCCACTTATCCATATCCGCCCTTCCTTTTTTCTACTTTTTTTTCCAGTATATATACATTTCATGCTAGCTTGATGATTTATTTCACTTAGGGCTATTGACCACATTTGGCACTTGATAATTTATTTAACTTAGGGCTACTGACCACATTTGGTACTTCGGTCAATAATCTTTTTTTTTTTTTTTTGGGGGGGGGGGTCATTGTATATATTGTATCAAATACATGATCACAGAGAGGAGAGAGAAAATAAATCTGCACATATTTAATCAATTAGATGGAACAATTCGTTGCATCTTATTGTTGGGAGTAAACCCCTCAAATATTATCTCAATGATATGCAGTCAAAATCACTTTTTTCTCTGCAAACATTTATCGAAAAGGTCAAAGTATCAAGTATAAAATAAATGATTTTAGAAAATTGTACCTCTGTCATATTGAGTATCCCTTTAATTGATTTTGCATTACTTGTAAACTGTGCATACATGTACTTCTTTATAATTAGTTTTCTGTTCTTTCACAATGTCATTCTCTTTCTTTTATCCTCGATTTTTCTTCTCAGAGTGGATTTAAAGCTGATGGTGTCGATTCTCCTGCCAAATTTACAGACATTGACTTGCAAGAAGAGGTGAGTATTAAAAATCCAATCGGAAGAAATAACAAATTTGTAAAGCAAGGTGAAATGAATTGGTAAAATTTTACAATATGAAAGAGCTGGAGACATTGATATGCCTGCTTTAATATCCAGTATATTGTGATTGTGACCTTTACTATATTTCAAATATATTGTCAAAAGTTGTATTCGTTTGATAAAAAAATATGTCATCTGTTCAATGCAGGAATGGGCAGACTATGATGAACACAAGAACGACACAGTTGGGATTTATGAACTTGAAAGCAAATTCATCAAACTCAAAGTATGAGAGTATTTGGACAATTTCCGAAACAGAACAGACACTTTATCAAGGCTTCCAATGTGCAAGGAGACTGAAATACATCAAGACAGGAATTCACAGTTGGAGGAGGATCTAAGGCATCCATGAGCAGCTTCAATACTTATAATTTTTCATCCTTGGGTCACAATGCCTTTTTCAACGCTGCATCATTGCTTGTGTATTATCAAGTAGATGCCAATTAACCCTTTAGCAACTGAACCGCTTTAAACCGCCCCTCCTATCGCTCACTGGACTGCCCGAAACTGCCTGTCATTTGGTCCATAAAGATGTAAGACAGGCAGCAATAATGAAATATAATCTTTACAGCAGTTCGAGAGAGCCACAAAGGCCAACTAACTACCTAGGATCCCAATACAGTGAAACCTCTTTATAATGAGGTCGTTGGGACCATGAAAATTACCTTGTTCCTCACTATATCAGGGTAGGAAAACAAAGAACCATAAAGAGCTGGGACCAAAAGAACCTCTGGTTTTAACAGGTATCTTGCTATATCCGACCTCTTTATAACGAGGTTCCACTGTATCAGGTGTATCAAGCAGCTGCTTGAAACCCTGCACTACCAAATTTCATCTAGTTGCTGATCAGGCTTTGAAGATAATTGCTTTAGAAGTAGGGGTTTGCTTGCAAGGGTTTGTTAGTGTGATTGTGAAGTAGATGCCCTCTATACCTGGATGATGCAAGTATTCATAATTCATGTCTCCTACAATAGCCATGGACAAGAGTGTAAAGGGCATGAGGAACAGGATTTGTCATAACTATGAAATCAAAAGAGAAAAACAAACTGGACAAACTAAAGAACCCCCATTCAAGCTCTCACAATGACTCCAGCAAACAAACGATAATGTTTCCCTGTCATTCAGCAAGCATGTGTGACATTTGTAATCCTTTTTTGCAGGATAACAGGGAAGGAAATACCTTTATTATGCTTTTATAGCCATTGCAAGGGCTTGTTAGTGTGATTATGAAGTAGATGCCCTTTATACCTGGATGATGCAAGTATTCATAATCATGATGTCTCCTATGATAGCCATGGACAAGAGTGTAAAGGGTGTGAGGAACTGGAAAGGACAAAGAAATAGGACAAAGTAAACAACTCCCATTCTAGCTCTCACAATGGCTCTAGCAAACAAAAGATGAATAGCTTCCCTGTCATTCAGCAAGCATGCTTGAAATCTGTTCTACATTTATTTGCAGAATAACAGGAAAGGAAATCCCTTTTTGTGCTAATACAGCCATTGTTAGGGCTTGCAATTAAGATAATGATATAGATGCTCTTTGCGGATGATGCAAGTGTTCATAATTCATGATGTCTCCTACAATAGCCATGGACAAGAGTGAAAAGGGCAGGAGGAACAGGATTTGTCATCACTATGAAATAACAGGAACAAAGAAACTTGGAAAAAGTAGACAACGCCCATTCAAGCCTTCACAGTGACTCTAGCAGGCACAAGATGCTTGACCGTCATTCGGCAAGAATGTTTGACATCTGTTCTATATTTCTTTTCAGAATAACAGGGAAGGAAATTCCTTTTTTGTGTGCTTTAGCCATTGTGAGGGATTGCTACTGTGATTATTAAGTAGATGCCCTTTATACCAGAATGGTACAAATGTTTGTAATTCATGATGTCTCCTACAATAGCCATGGACAAAAGAGTAAAGGGCGTGAGGAACAGGATTTGTCATC
The DNA here is from genome assembly GCA_036244855.1 of Temnopleurus reevesii. NCBI lineage: Eukaryota > Metazoa > Echinodermata > Echinoidea > Temnopleuroida > Temnopleuridae > Temnopleurus > Temnopleurus reevesii. Next base: position 94,285 of record BQKZ01001747.1, read on the forward strand.
ACTATGAAATCGAAGAACAAAGAAACTGAACAAAATAAACAACCCCAATTCAAGCTCTCACGATGGCTCTATTGCAGGCAAATGATAAATAACTTTCCTGTCATTCAACAAGCACACTTGACGTCTGTTCTACATTTCTTTGGGGAATAACAGGGAAGTACATTGTAATTTCATTTTGTGCTCTCAGAGCCATTGTATGGGCTTGCTAGTGTGATTATGAAGTAGATGCCCTTTATGCCCGGATGATGCAAGTGTTCATAATTTATGGTGTCTCCTACAATGGCCTTGGACACGCGTGTAAAGGGCATGTGGAACAAGACGTGTCATCACTATGAAATTGAAGAACAATCTTCAATCACGAAGCATGCTTGACGTTTGTCCTATATGTTTTCCAGAATAACAGGGAAGGAAATTTCTTTCATATGCTTGAGACATTGTCAGGGGTTGATTGGGAAGTTGTTTGTCTTGTTCTTTTTCTTTGTCCTTGGCTTTCATAGTGCATATTTGTATGTGTTACAAAGGCGAGATTGCCAACCATTTAAAAGGAGAGTCTACCCAAAAATAATATTTCTTCAACAGGAGCAGGAAAATTAGATGAACAGAACAAAAAAAAGTTTGAGAAAAATTGGACAACTAATAAGAAAGTGATGAATATTTATATATTTAGACATATTGGCAACTGATGATATCATAGGTGCACAACTGACCATTGATTACATTCGCATCAATTTCATAAAATATTACTTTTTTCCCCCAAAATATGATTTCCTCAAAAGTTTAACCGTAGGATATCTTTATGATAGATGTGTAGACCCACTATTTGCATGTTTACATTCATACAAACTTTGGAACTCTCTAGCAAATTAGGAATTGTGCACCATCTTTATAATATATGGTTAGTTGTGCACCTGTGATGTCATCAAATTGGCAACATCTCTGGAAATTTGCCCACTTTTTCAAATCTTTAAAAGTTCATAACTTCTTTATTACTTGTCCGATTTTCTTCAAACTTTTTTTGTTTTACTCACCAATTTTTTCTGCTTCTGTTATAAAATTATTACTTTTGGGTAGACTCTTCTTTTAAGTTTCGCAATAAATTTACAAAGTGTATAATGCGGCCAAAGACTGCACATACGTATACTCGTCTACAGAAGCTCCATCTTACATGAGTGAAAGTAGACTTCGACTGCAAACTCAGCTCTGGATTTTGCACTGTGTAAATTGCAAACCCTTAGGCCCCAGTCACATAGAAGCCCGGAAGCAACACGATCGAACACGACTCTTCGTTCAGTTCACAGATAACTCCCTTCGAATAAAGAGTTGTGTTAAATCGTGTTGCTTTTGCGGCTTACATTTAAAAAATAGTTTTGTGGCTTTCATTTGTGGTGAAATTGACTTCCCGTGTCCCTTTGAATGAGTCAAGAAGTATTAAAACAAACAACAAAATTCCAAAGCATGATATTGAGCATTTGTAAAGCTTTCATCATGACTAAACTTGCAAATTTATCCCAATCATGCTTTCTATTAAAATAAATATCCCCAGTACTTGTGTTTTCAATTATATATAAATTTGTGCTTCTTTAAAAGAGTTCGCTTTTTCTGAATTGTCAAATAAAGGTGTTGAATTTTAACAGTAAATGTCACATATGTAAAATCTGCAATATTTGTATGCTTTGTGTGTCGAAATTTCTTCAGAAAACTGCTTTTAAAGGGGGAAAATGAAGAAGTGAAATAGTCTTTCTGCAAGAAACAATGCAGAAAAAGTAAATTCTTTATCAATACTTTTATTTTCTTTCATAAAGAAATGCATTTTTACAAATAACAGTCTCTGTACTTTGAACATTGAATATTTAGTACAGTGATGTAGTACCTTTAGACAACACAAAGATCTGTATATAACAAAGGTTTAATATGATTTTTTTTAAAATCACATTTGCAAAGACAATTATTTGATTGAGGGGAAGTTTAGTGTACTTCATTATATTTCATCAGTTTGAATATTTTCCTGAAATAATCTTGACATGTTCCACAGGATGCAACAAAGAGTTACATGTACTTGATTGACGAGAAGCAAAACATATTTGAAAGATACCCAACTTAATGTGTGAGCGACCCTGAATGAAATTAAACTTTTCTTTCTTTTGCTTGAAAGAGGGTACTACAGTGGAAACCTTGTATAAAGAGATATGGGGCCTGTAACATAAAAGAGATACGATAGATTTTGCAATTAATCGTATCTCTATGGTACATGTTTTGCCATAGACTTACGATAAATATTTATCGTAAGTTTAATTGCATCTTTTATGTTACAGGCCCATGATATAATTAAATTTGTGATATAAAGAGATAAAAAGTCTGGTCCCAACTCTTTATAACTTACTGTTTTTTTTTTTTAATCTGCTAGAACAAGGTATTTATGATGGTCCAAATTGCTTGTTATACCGAGTTTCCACTGTACACATATAAGCAACTTAATAAATGTTTCAGTTTCTAAAATTGAGATTCCATCAAGCGTTCATATATTATTGAATTTCTTGGAGGGCGTTTTATGAAATCTGTCGCAGCCACAAGTGGTCATTCTCCGACAGTTACCATAGCAACAGTCAGAGATAGGGCCTTTTCCTAGGAATAAGTCAGCGCTGACTTAAAATCACTGCAACAAATTTCATGCAGAGATGGTAAGAGAAGCAGAAAATATGCGACTAGGAACAGCCAATGACATTTCTATATTGTTTATCTGCTCTTTCGTTTGATGTGCAACTCTTTGTAGGTGACAAGGTCAAATAAAATATCCTTGCATAAAACAATGTGTCAAATACAGTGGAACCTCATTATAAAGAGGTCGGATATTATAGAAATATACAATGACTCTCGAGGTTCTGGTTAAAACTATTCGCACGATTGAGCATCAGAATAGTACCATCCTCCCGAGAGCCAACGGCCCGAGGGAGTGTGGTACTATTCTGATGCTCATGAGTGCGAATAGTTTTAGCCAGTACCGAGAATCAAGTCATTGTATATTACTTTTATATCCCTTCTT
>BQKZ01001748.1:28820-44170 GCA_036244855.1 Temnopleurus reevesii
ATGAGATCTCGTTATAATGGTGAAGAGGTCGGTTTACTTTATAACGACAGTGGTTATGTGGTATTCCTAAAACCGATATACATGTAGTTGGATCCAGTTTGCATGCAGTCTAACCTTGTTATAAAGAGCATTGATATATATTAAACAAGATCTTGTTATAACAAGGTAGTTTTCCTTGTTCCATCTCTTTGTATTGTATTGTATTTTGGCCCTGATATAACAAGGTTTCGCTATGAAGAGATAATTTCTCTGGTCCCAAGAACCTCGTTATAACGAGGTTTGACTGTATATTTTTATCTTGTCGCTATGTTTGGCGAGCATTGGGCAAGCTTTAATGCCATTTATTTGCTCAGATAAAAACTAGTAATCGACATTGGATAATAATAATGATGCGTCTTATTTACCCAGGGTAGCCGCCTCAGTTCATCTACATATAACTGTTCTCCCAGCGGGCCCTGCAATAACATAGAGCTATTTATCCTGGTTAATTGGATTCAAGCCTCCAAGCATGCTATGTTTGTGCAATTTCCACTCCCTGGGGACAGCAGGCGCTTAATGCTAATTTTAACATGCTGTGGTCACATTGTGCTGCACTCAACCCAGGTGAGGTGAAAGGGTACCTGGCAGGAATATTTAAGAATTGAAATGCCAAGTGCGCCATGAATGGCTGCCAGGGTAATAATAAAAGCGCCTTGAGCACTCAGCAGAGTAGATACGTGCGCTATATAAATTGTATCTATTATCATTATTATTACAACACTTCCACATTTATATGTGGAATGAAGAAACGTTTTGATTTTATTCACTTTTAAGCATTATAAAAATTATATATTTTGGTTTCAGAAACCCTTTAATGGGATTTCTTCACTACATCATGAATACCAGCCAAATGTTGTGACTGCTTTGTAAATCCCAGCTATTGTGGTTCCCATCAAGCGTTGATCAATATTATCAGATGCAGGCACAGCTTTTCATGATACATTATTGCTGGTACCTTTGTGATGTACTCTAATAAACGGGTTTGTAGTTACAATCTACACATGGGCAGATAAAGGTCATTTGATACAAGACCAACATGAATGTTTCATTTTCACCGAGTTACAGAATGTAATCATCGACTGACGTAATGATTATTCATACATTCATGTCATTATAATTTACATTAAAAAGCCATTCATACAACAGGTTTCACATTTATTGTTGGTATTCTGGTCGGTGTTCCACCAAGTTACGAAACACTTAAAGAACGACTTTCCGCATGACTGATACCATTGCTTGTGCTGGATTGTCGAGAGTCTTACGAATGTTACACTCCAGTCTGTCTTAAATTTGTGCATATTATAAACTTTAAGAACTATTTGGTGAAACATCGCTCTAGGGTCATGAATTTCGCTTTGTGGGTCACAAACTTGGCATGCCCGGGCCCTGTAACATAAAGCTTTGTGATTAATCGCTATTTGATTTTGCGATCAATTGCAAACTTTAGTACATGATTTGCCATAGACTTGCGATTGAGATCAATCACTATCAGATTAGCAATTAATCGCACACCTTTATGTTGCGGGGCCCTGGACGCAAACTTCCTGGGCCTAAACCTGGTCGCAGACTTTCCTCTTACATGTAGGTCACGAACCCTCTTATCCCAAACTATCAATTACACTATCCGCACAAGTAATGTACTTGAATAAGATTCACAATGTACATTATTAAAGGGAAACCAACCCCTGGGATTATCGTGCTCTCAATGAATGAAGAGAAATCAGATGAACGAACTGGGAAAATTTGAGCAAAATCGGACTACCTGTTAAAAAATTATGACTTTTCAGAGTCACAGAGATATGATGATCCCTACCGCTAATGGGGACCCGTGCGATCGGCAAATTCGACGGAATCCGTGACGTCATGTCGGACAACTCCTCATTCACTCTGTATACAATATTTCACATGTTCTGCCTTTTTTCGGAAAAGTCAACAGAATGCCAATTTTCGATATGGGTCTATAGCATATCTGTATTCGTTTTGCATGTGTTTTGAGAAGAATGATGTTGCAACCTTACTCTAAATTTTACATTAATCCATTTTTAAAAATTGTATGTACAAAGTGAATGAGAAGTTGTCCGACATGACGTCACAGATTCCGTCGAATTTGCCGACCGCACGGATCCCCATCAGTGATAGGGATCGTCATATCTCAGCGACTTTGAAANCTTGCACCTCATTTGCATAAATTTTTCTGGGAAATTTGAACCTTAAAATGGCAAAATAAGCATTATTTTACAAAATTGTGACGCAAAACCTTCGATTATGGGTAAAGTAAGGATGTAGAAAGAACATATGTCGATAAAATTTGTGGGTAGACTCTTCTTTTTTAATACGTAATACGGGAATCGTCACCATTTATATTCCATTCGGCCTGCAGTCTCATGAAATATGGAACCAGAAGGGTGATATTTCCCATATTATGTGAACAAGCAGGGTGTAACTGATAGTATCTGAGGGCCCCAAAATAATTTGCTAGTTGGAAGTATGAATCAAATATTAAATCAGGAAACTTCCCATGATATCAAAAAAAGGTCTTGATATTGTATTCTTAAAACTCATTGGCCCGTATTCTGATGTCAGGTTTAACTTAAACTAGAGTTTAAATCTGTGGTTTAACTATGATAAGCCAAAAGAGGCTTGAATCTATAACAGTCTGCATTTAATTTACCAGGAAGTCTGGCATTCATAGTATTAAAAAGTCTCTTGGAATAAAAACTTAAATAGTATTCTACAATATCAGAGCATGGGAAAGAGAGCAGTTTACATAAGAATTATACAGTTTAAAGAAAGTCTTTGCACATTGAGCTATCCATACTTAAACCATGGATTTAAACTCTAAAGTTAAACCTGACATCAGAATACGGGCCATTGATTCTCTTGATAATGAAAAGACAACTGGTATGAACACTAGTTCACACAGCGGAACAATGGGACAGACACTCAAAAGAACACGCAGGCATAGCTAAAAAGCTTGCATGGAGCCTAATTGAGAAGTTCAGAGCCTAATTCGATAGTAAATGAGCCATTTATTTGCTCAGATAAAAACTAGTAATCGACATTATCGATAATGATAACGATGCGTCTTATTTACTCAGGGTAGCTGCCTCAGTTCATCTACATATAACTGTTCTCCCAGCGGGCCCTGCAATAACATAGAGCTATTTATCCTGGTTAATTGGATTCAAGCCTCCAAGCAGCTATGTTTGTGCAATTTCCACTCCCTTGGGACAGCAGGCGCTTCAAGGCGCTTAATGCTAATTTTAACATGTTGTGGTCACTTCCAAAGTGCAGCACAATGTGGATAAATTTCTTGCTGAAGGAAATCAATTCGAACATGCCACCCTCTGGTTGAAAGGCGAGAGTCAGGACCACTACACTATGACGCTTCCACATTATTTTGGATGAAGTTATTTTAGGTTAATTTTATGCACTTTATACAATAAGGCAATATATAAAAATTATATATTTCGGTGTCGATACCCTTTAATGGGATTTCTTCACTACATCTTGAATACCAGCCAAATGTTGTGACTGCATTGTAAATCCCAGTTATTGTGGTTTCCATCAAGCGTTGATCAATATTATCAGCTTTTCATGATACATTATTGCTGGTACCTTTGTGGTGTACTGTAACGTTTAGTGTAATAAGCCAGTCCGTAGTATATCTGCACATGAGCAGATAAAGGTCATTTAAGGTCATTTGATACAAGACCAACATGAATGTTTCATTTACACTGAGTTAATCGTCGACTGAAGCAATGATTATTCACGCATTCATGTCATTATAACAATACAAAATAAGCCCATTATACAACATGTTTTACATTTATTGTTGGTATTCAACAGAATACAATCTAAAGCAATACGGTTCGCAAACTATTCTTTGATGTTTTATTTCAGTCACCTGAGTTCTTTCATGGATTTTAAATTGAGAAGGATGCTTTGTTGAAAAAGCTATATTTGAAAAGATAGAAGGTGCCTAGTCTACCTACATGTATTTAAATGAAAAAAAGATTTATACTAGTTTTCCTCTTTTATATGTAAATTTGCATTGGCCATCAATTTTGGGCAAGACAAACATTTGTTCGGGCAAGTGATTGGAAAACCTGCCTCCTCGGCCGGTCAAAAACTTGACACGCCCAGACTCAAACTTTTACACACAACTGGTACCATTTCTTGTGCTGAATTGTTGAGAATTTTATGAATGTTACACTCCAGTCTGTCTTAAATTTGTGCGTATTGAACTTTAAGAACTATTTGGTGAAACATCGCTCTAGGGTCATGAATTTCGCTTCGTGGGTCACAAACTTGGCACGCCCGGGGCCCCGTAACATAAAGCTTTGTGATTAATCGCTATTTGATTTTGCGATCAATTGCAAACTTTTGTTCATGATTTGCCATAGACTTCACTTGCGATTGAGATCAATCGCTATCAGATTAGCAATTAATCGCACACCTTTATGTTGCGGGGCCCTGGACGCAAACTTCCTGGGCCTAAACCTGGTCGCAGACTTTCCTCTTACATGTAGGTCACGAACCCTCTTATCCCAAACTATCAATTACACTATCCGCACAAGTAATGTACTTGAATAAGATTCACAATGTACATTATTAAAGGGAAACCAACCCCTGGGATTATCGTGCTCTCAATGAATGAAGAGAAATCAGATGAACGAACTGGGAAAATTTGAGCAAAATCGGACTACCTGTTAAAAAATTATGACTTTTCAGAGTCACAGAGATATGATGATCCCTACCGCTAATGGGGACCCGTGCGATCGGCAAATTCGACGGAATCCGTGACGTCATGTCGGACAACTCCTCATTCACTCTGTATACAATATTTCACATGTTCTGCCTTTTTTCGGAAAAGTCAACAGAATGCCAATTTTCGATATGGGTCTATAGCATATCTGTATTCGTTTTGCATGTGTTTTGAGAAGAATGATGTTGCAACCTTACTCTAAATTTTACATTAATCCATTTTTAAAAATTGTATGTACAAAGTGAATGAGAAGTTGTCCGACATGACGTCACAGATTCCGTCGAATTTGCCGACCGCACGGATCCCCATCAGTGATAGGGATCGTCATATCTCAGCGACTTTGAAAATTCATAACTTTTAAACGGATTGTCCGATTTTGCACAAATTTTCACAGTTTGTTCATCTGATTTTTCTCCATTCAATGAGAGCACGATAATTCCAAAGGCTGGTTCCCCTTTAAAAGGCATGTAGTTTCAAGAGCAATTCCATGCCAATTTTTACTGTTTATTATTTTTAATGTGTTAGTAATCCAAATCAGGAAATTTGCGCTTCCTTTGCAGGTAATCAAATAAGTCACTTTATTCTATTAAAGATACCTGTAGTCTGTCGAACAGGGGCATGTCAAATATTAAAGAGGAATCAAAATATTCCATGCAGAACAATTTAAAGGTATAGATCAATTTTTTGGGGAGGTGAATCTTCAAATATATTGAATTACACACATACTTTGCAAGCTGCAGTAAGAGTATTTTCACTATTTTTTTTTTAAATAATTGACCCAGAAATGGCTCAAAACAAAAATAGACCATGCATTGATTATTATTTTTTTCTTCACCAACACACCCACTCTTGGTTTGGAAGTGCTGCGCACCTACATCTATGTGGAAAGCAGTGGGCCATACACTGCTGGTAGGCCACAGGAATGACCATTGGTGCATTTGGTTGTGACCGTCATTCAAACTAGCTTAAACCAGAATATGTGTGGGAATAATTTTCCAATTCTTTACACAATTTTAATACTCTTATGCATGTAAAGCAATTTGTGAATTCTACAGCTTAGTTCACATAAATTTCTTCCTCTTGACCATTGCAAGTCTATACCTTTAATCTCTTAAAAAATGTGAATTATCTAAATCTAGGCTATTTTTAATGAAAATAAATAGCTACTGAAACAAAACAGATATTACAGAGTAGAATAAACAAAACAAGATAAACAAGATAAACAGATAAGCAGATCAGAAAGAAAACAGTCAATTCTGAGGTCAAACCAGCATATCATTGTAGACCTGCCAGAAAACAGACAAACAGCCAACAAAACAGACAAAACTTATGATGAGTAGAGTACATGTACATTTACATGTATATGAAACAGACTCCCATCTGACAAAACAATGGGAAAGAGGGTCAAAGACTGAAAGAGTATTTTTCATAATATATTTTCTACTTTGAAAAACTTTGATACCTGAGTCACCTTTTGATTTGCTGTAACCTCAAACTTCAGGAGGTCGCATTGTTGACCAAACATTTGTGTATAAAATGTAATCTAATAAACTCAATTGCCATCAGTTTTTATCATTTGATAAAGGCCATAAATTTTCAAGACTAGACTAATTTATGAGTCTAGTTGTTTGGATGTTGAAGTTCGGTACACAACTTGGGCAAACATTTTCATAGTGAGGGCATAAATTGTCTTTGCTGGTACATGAGGCCTTTACAGTGTACTGTATAATTTAATTGGCCTCCAATTTCATGCGAAGGACAAGATATTATGTAAGTCTCTATTTGACCTGTGATCTTGAAGCAGGGAGAGCAAAGGGGGTTTCCCTTGTTTTATTGACTCCCAAGTTCTATTATGCAATCTTATAGATTAATGGATCTCTTTTGTGTGCATGTTCAATAGCTTTTGTGTGTTGGGAAAATTCACACGATGTGGGATGAAAGACCAGGTCTGGGCCAGAAAAATCTTGCTTCGATCTAGTTTATAAAAACAGCAAAATCAGTCAAACAGGTACAAGTAAGTTTGAAGCAAAATAGACCGTAATAAAGATATGAATCAGTGATCGTTCATGCACATTTATAGGCAACATTTTGTTATTTGTTATGACGTACCTCACAGTCCTCTTAATATGTTGTATCATATTTCGCAATCATCATTGGTTTAAAAAGCATGTTTTTACCCATACTGTTGTAAATGCATCTGTTTTTAAAATGTTTTGCAGAAGTTTGCATCATTAGATGTGTATGTATCTGCACCCATGTATTTATTGAAGAGAAAGATTGTGAAAGTTGATATAATGGTTGATTAAAGCCCATGTATAGTTTTGGTAAAGATTAAAGAAATGTGAATTTTGGGGATTTACATCAATAACCACATGACCCTCTCTCGACCATTTTGCTTTGTTCCCTAACAAACGCAAGAACCGTAAATCTATTAAACAGAAACTCTTTTTCAACAGTTCCCTAATCGGGCAACCAAGTTCTTAAATTTCTTGCCTGAACAAAAGTTTCTCTTGCTCAAAATTGATGGTCAGTGCCATTTTTAATAGAGAAAAAAATAGCATTAAACTATTACTTGCCCTATCAGGCAAGTGAAAATTTCATTTACTTGCTTGACTGCTAAATATTGTTGCCCTTGGCATGTGGTAAAGTTAGTTTGTAGCACACTGGCATGAAGTCGGAAAATGTTTTGGAAAATTAGTTCAGTGGTAGCCAATGCAGAATAGATACAGTATGAACAGGGTCTTTCTTTAACCCAATCAGGACAGGAATTATTCTACAGCAAATTCAATCACTATTCCTTTCCTAAATTGGTAACATTCCAATTTCAAATTTTCTTTTTAGAACGTTCCAATTAAATGTTATATTACCATATTGAATCTTCTTCTTCAGAAAGCGTGTTAAAAAGTTAAAAGGAAAATAGTGACTTTCAAATGATGTCTGCGTTGCCAATTTAAGGATTTATGACCATTATAGTGATTAATTTCATTGAAAATATTCTCTGCATCCAGCGACAAATGTTGACTGAAAAGAAATGGTCAGATTTAGTGTAGATTTGTTTCTCTTTCTGCTCATGCCTCTTGTATATATTTTTAGAGCACTACATCAAGATATTGAACCAAAACACAAGACGTGTTCTATCGTCCTGAAAGGGTGACAAGAAAGGAGAGTCATCTTGTCAAGCACTCCTAGTTTCTCTAGGGAGTCATTCGACCTGTTTGACTTGACATGCCTTTGAACTCAGATCATTTGATGGCTTGTCAAGATGTTTATGACCAGTCAAATTACAAATTAGTCATGTGAGACTTCACAATGCCTTGGAATTTAAAGGTAAACTCCACATTTTATAGGGAATAGAGAAAATTACAAATTCAAAAGATCTTGTCTATTATATTTACATTCAATTTAAAGAATTCAGTTCAAAGTATTCCTGGCTCTTTAAAATTGCAGGAAGATGAACTTTTCTACAAAATAAAACCAAGATTTTTCATTAAACAGCTTCCTGTATGAATGCCACTATCTGTTATGTAAACCACCTCAATTAATTAGTAATTCATTAAGACCATAGAATCTGAAAGCCAATTCAATTTGCATCTATTGCCAATAGATCTCAATTATGCCAAGTTATCCACCAGGTGCAATGACAGATTTCCTTGTGCAGCAACTTTTCTTTTTATTTTTGGCAAAAGATTGGTCTACATGGACACACTGTATATGTACAGAGCTTCTTGGGAGATTAAAATTAATCTTTAATGGATTTCTAAAATGTAATAATTTGTCTTTCCCCCTGTTTTTTGTGAAAAAAATGAATTTTGATTCTTTTTGAAATTGTGATTGTGTAAACTTTCTTTGAATTGCCAACTATATAGATTTACCACATTATTCAAACTGCTCTACATACATGTTCCATTGTACATTACTCCAGAAATAAACTCGAAATTCCAGGCTAACTTTTTTCCCTCTAATCATGTGTGATGTGAAATTATGGCCAGATTTTGAGGCTAAAACATAAGATTGAGAGAGCCATTGTCTCTCTGGTTTAATTAATCGAATATCACATGCTTAAGATTAGGCTGTTCCGTAATTAGATATTTATCCTCAAACACACTTTAAATAGTGTGTTTGTTTTATAGTTTGTTTATATCCAGGAGACTATGTGACCTTGAAAGTGGATTCGAATTAATTCAATTAATTCAATTATCTCACTGTGACTGTACAAGCTCATTTATTCTTATCACAATGTTATATGTTTTTTGTTTGTTTAATTTCAGACTGTGACTCGTTGGAAGCAAGTGACCTAGAAATGAAGGGATTAAACTCGCCTCCCACTGCCTGCATCAAGAGCCAATCCAGTCACCTGGCCAGGTAACCAATGATCTCCCAGATGGTGTGATGACCACGTTGTGTGAGTTCGCTCGTGACAACGCCAGGGTTCCAGGTCTATTATACCCTGACATGAAGAGCTGAACAGGTACTGTGCAAACTCTGTGACAAGATGACATACTTTGACTGTATCGACAAGCTTCTCGTAAGCTTCTTCCATCGCTATGGAAAGCTTGTTGCACGGAAACCACTCATCTTCATGCTAGGGTCACTCGTACTGGCCATCGGACTTAGCCTCGGACTTCTCTTCATCAAATTGGAGACGGATACTATTTATCTTTTTACCCCGGATGAAAGTATAGCTCGGGATGATGGGGAGTATATGTATGAGAAATTTCCAGTGCAGTATGACAGTTATTTATATTCACGGGGAAAGGGTATCAGTGATCAGGGTGCAAATGTTATAGCAATACCAAAAGTTGGCAATAACGTCTTGAGGGAAGATGTCATCGCCGAAATTCTACGCTTTGATAGCGGAGCACGTAACTTTACGGTTCATAACTCCAGTGGTGATGCGTATGATTATTCAACTCTTTGTGCAATGTGGCAAGGGGCCTGTTTAGCCAATCCCGTCCTGCAAGCGTATGCCTTTGACGCAAGTCGCGTTGAGGAAGTCAACCTAACCCACCCGTATTACCAACCCACCCCAACCAGTGCAATCTTCATCGGTGCATCTCTCGGAGACGTCACAGTTAATGGGGATGCGACGGTTCTCTCCGCCGGGCTCCTCGCGCTCGGCTATCACTTGAAAACCACACCAGAGTTCAAATCTCTCAATCGGGACTGGGAGACAGAATTCCTACGTTACGCCACCGATTTTGATTCAGACATTATCTCTGTGTCCTTCATCGTCTCGCACTCTCTAGAAAAGGAAATCACAAACTTGACTGTTACCATTCTACCCTACCTCATCGTTTCCATCGTCCTTCTTTCATCTTTCTCCGTTGCGTCCTGCCTGGTTACCGACTGGGTGAGGAGTAAGACGACCCTTGCTATCTTAGGACTGAACTCTGCTGTATTGGCCATTGGTGCTTCGACCGGACTGCTCTGCTATATCGGTGTTTCTTTTAACATCGTTGCTGCATCTATGCCATTCCTTATTATTGGTAAGTTATCAGTGAATTTTGTTATTCTTCACATTTAATTATAGCAGTTTTAGAAATAAAGGAAACAATTTCAATACTTTACTGTGCAGTGTGAAAAAGTTGCTAAACAGAACATCTTCTGTAAAGCGATCCTGACTGGTCTACTTGTTGAGAAGTATAAGTTTATATCTGGGGAAAATGGTTTTGTAACCATGTTTATTCTTCTAATTTTCAATTTCATTACAAAAAGTTTGATTTGATTTGAAAAGCTCACCAGAAAGAATGATTAACCTCTAATCTATATTAGGTATTTTATATTTTCATTGTTGACCACACATTCTTGTCCAAGAGCATTGAATCATTGTAATCGGATCTTGTCTTTGCGTTTTTCTTAATAATTTTTTGTGACGCCTTTTTTTTACAAAACTTTTTGATGAGTATACTGTAACCATCTTTTAATCTTTGACCTCTACAAATGTAATATATTCTAAAGCTGCTGTTTTTGAAAGCTTATATTTTGTGTATTCATATTTTTTATTCCTGTATTGATGGCAAAGTATTATATATTATTGTATGATTTTGTTTTAAAAAGAATGAACAGGAAATGGAAGGTTAAAAAAGTTTTAAAGAAGTAATGGCAGTTCTTGAAATGGTGCTTTGTTTCGCACCCAGCCATTTGTGTTCAGGGACCTGTAAAGAGATTTGATTAATTGAAAATCAATCGTATTTACTTATGATCAACATTCATCGTAATTTTGATTGCATCTTTTATGTTACAGGCCCCTGAACCTGCAGACTGTGGAATAAGCGAGACAGATATTTCAGGGGCTGTGGTCTGTCTGCAGATTACAAGCTATCACACTTCTTTTGCTAACAAGCACCCCTAATTTCCATCTTGGCATTTATCGCTTCGCCCAATCACAAGTACAACATGTCTGCCAGTCTTAATCAATTTCTGGCTTTCTTCCCCTCTCTCTCTCAAATACCCTATTCACACATCGTCCATCTATAAAGTTCGTGTGTGAACAGTCACTAAAAAGTGTTTTAGTTTGCACCCAGCCCATTCATGTTCAGAACCTTCATGCTTCCTGCAGACTGTAGAATAATCTAGACAGATATTTCAGGGGCTGTGGTCTGTCTGCAGATTACAAGCTATCACACTTCTTTTGCTAACAAGCACCCCTAATTTTCATTGGCATTTATCTTTTATAAAATGGTATTTATTCTCTCCGTTTCACCTGTGCCCCTTCCTATAAGATTCTGAAATAAAAAAAAACAGGCTGGTTTCAACTCTTTTCAGTCCTTGGCCCCACGACTTTGGAATAGTCTTCCTGCATCCCTCCGCAATACCAAATCACTGGACCTTTTCAAGAAGCACCTCAAAACCCATCTTTATAATTCCTAATGTAGCTTAATGTAGGTCTTTCTCAGCAGTGCTTTGCATCCTCCGGAAAAAGCACTATATAAATTAAATTATTATTATTGTTATATTTTCTATCTTTTATACTTTGCCCAAGCACAAGTACAACAGGTCTGACAGTCTTAATCAATTTCTAGATTTCTCTCCCCCTCTCTCTCTCTCTCATGCCCTGTTCATACATAGCCCATGTCAGTTGCGAAATTCTCTCGTTGGTATTAAAACACCAATTTCCTGTCATGGGCTTTTGACTAGAGAGCGATCATAAATCGTTAATGCCCCCTGCATGGTACGTTACAAAGTTCTGTTTTTAATGTTGACCGAATGCATCGAAACCGCAAGATCTCTCATTGTGTGGGGGGAAGTACCCTCGTGTGTGAGAGGTTGCCCATGGAAGAGATACATGTAAGAATCTCTAATCTTTGTCTCTACCACTCCAAGATGCGAACATAATGGGGGTTTTTGGTGATGGGTGAATACACAATGGTGCTCCCAAGTTTCAATTTTGCACCCTCCTGAGGCTACAAATTAAAAAAAAAATGACATTCTTTATTGTTCAGAAAAAAAGTTTTTAAAATTATATTTAAAGATTTTGGAACACATTTTACAAATAAAATTGAGGTCCTTATAAATTATACATGTAGATGATGAATGAAAAATAGGGCAACCCAACAACATCTTTTTCGATTTATACCGATCAAGCACAAGCTGAATTTTATGTTACAATGTTGTAGACATTCTTTTAAGTTTGGCAGATAGAATATAGTCAACTCCTCAAACATTACTGTAGTTTGTTAAATGCTTAAAAAAGTCAATAGTCATTGAAAATGCCCTTTTTTCATGATTTGAAATTTTCAGAGGATGCGCTTCAATTATAAATATCTCATGACTTCCGTACAACAAGGCCACCCGCAGACTTGGATTTCTTGAATAAAAATCAGATGGCTTGTCTCAAAAGGGTTGGTAGCAGAGCAGGAAGGGAGCGGGGAGGGAGCATTAACACACGTTCGACACCATTCGAAAGGGTGCGTTGAGCAAAAACGCGTAAATTTCAGACCCGGGCATGTGGGCAAGTGGGGGGGGGCTAGTCCCGAATCGTGTTAAGGTCCCTCTCCGCTCCCTTCCTGCGGTGCTCTGCTCCACACCCTTTTCAGACAAGCCAAATCAAATACTTTGTCAAAACCATCAACCTGTACAGAAACGAACATTGACAAAGCATGCATTTTTTAGTGATCATGGGTTTTGCAGGGGATGTGCTGTGATTAATGTCTTCCGAAAAGCCTCTTGCCAGTAGTGGAGGATTACCAGGCTTTCTGAACCTTAGTCTTCCATTTTAAACCTGTTATAAAGGAGTGTGCCATAAATATGTAAAAATTTCAAACATGAATGTAATTGTTGTTTATTTATAGCATACATGTATTTTATTGATTTCTCGTGTAAGTCATAAATCTTTACATTAATCTGTACCCCAACATGATAATTAGGATAATGATAATGCGTCTCATTTACCCAGGGTAACCGCATCAGTTCATCGAACTGTTCTCCCAGTGGGCCCTGCAATAACATAGAGCTATTATTATCCCGGTTTATTGGATTCAAGCCTCCATGCATACTATGTATGCGCAATTTCCACTCCCTGGAGAGTATCCCAGCAGGCGCTTCAAGGCGCTCAATGCTAAATTTACCATGCTGTGGTCACGTACAACAGGTCCCCATAGAATCCATAGGAGCAACGGTTGGTTAGCCTTGTGTTGCAACACTCCATTTAAAATAAGCCAGAATGCATACGAGAATCATCACCCAATTTCATACACATTTATATTTTGCATGTACATTATTAAAAGCAATTAGTGAATACATCAGCTTGCAGCTCATTTTAAATGATTTCGTCATTCTTATTATGTCTTATGTTCCTTTAGATATCTTCTCTCTCTGAATGAATTCATGAACAGTGTAAAACACATGTCAAGTGCAAAACTGGCCTGCTTATTTTGCAGTAGATGGGGTATTCTGTATAAAGAGTCAGAATGATATTGTTCAAATGAATATATGGATAATTAATTGCTGAGTGTTCAAAGGATCAGTTCTTTTCTTCGTTATTTTATAGGTATCGGGATAATGTAGATGACATGTTCATAATGATAGCAGCATGGAGAAAGACCAACCCTCGTGATTCGGTTGAAGATCGTATGGGACACACCTACTCTGAGGTCCATAACCATCACCAGCATCACGGATGCCCAGGCCTTGGGGATCGGGGATATCTCTCCTGTACCTGCTGCCATTCTTAGTGCTAAACTAGACCGTTTGGTTTTCCATAGTTCTGTTATTCTGTAAGAGTTTGAATAATTTGCTTGAGTGTTCAAAGTATCAGTTCTTTTCTTCATCTCTGTTTTACAGGTATCGGGATAGATGACATGTTCATAATGATCGCAGCATGGAGAAAGACCAACCCTCGTGATTCGGTTGAAGATCGTATGGGACACACCTACTCTGAGGCAGCCGTGTCCATAACCATCACCAGCATCACGGATGCCCTTGCGTTTGGGATCGGAGCCATCTCTCCTCTACCTGCTGTCAAGGTCTTTTGCCTCTACACAGGCGTGGCAGTCATCTTTGACTACCTCTTCCAGATAACGTTCTTCGGTGCGTGCATGGTGTACAGCGGGAGGAGAGAAGCGGACAACCGGCACTGCATCACCCACGCTAAAGTGGTTCCGCGCCATGAGGCAAAGTCAAAGTTCTACAAGCTCTTCTGTGCTGGAGGGTCCGCAGGGTCATCAAAAGACCCTGATAAGCTGAAGAACACATGCGAAACAGCCTTGATGACATTCTTCAGAGACCACTATGGTCCAGTCCTGATGACTCCTGCGGTGAAGGTCTTTGCGCTGTTTCTATTCTTGGCCTACATGGGTAGCGCCATCTATGGTTTGTTCCACATCACGGAAGGGCTGGAGCTGAAAAAACTAGCGGGGGACGGATCACCAACACATAATTTCTTTGACTATCAATCGCAGCATTTCATGGAGTACGGACCGTCAGTATCGGTAGCTATTCGTGACAATCTAAATTACAGTGATCCTTTTGTGCGGGCATCCTTAGAGAAGACTGTTAGTGATTTTGAAAGTAGTGAATATATCCATTCATCTAACTTGACTGAATTCTGGCTGAGGGACTTGATTAAATTCATGGATATAATACGCACTCCAGAGCATGTTAGAACACAAAAATTCATGACAATCCTTGTCGAGCAATTCTTAAAAGTCCCGCAATTTTCAAAATATAGTCAGGATATCATATTTAGGGACGGTTCAAACATGACTGAAATAGAGGAATCGCGCTTCATCATTCTTGGGGATCGTCTGGTGTCGACAGACCAACAGATGAAAATGATGACGGAAGTGAGAGAGATTGCTACAAAGGCTGATTTGGATGTGATAGCCTTTTCACCCATGTTCATTATTTACGAACAGTTTATAGTAGTGCGCCCTCTGACGGTGCAGAATATATTGATTGCTGTGGGTTGTATGTTTGTGATCGCTCTTCTCTTCATCCCCCATCCTTTCTGTGCGTTCATGGTAACAGCCTGCATAGTCTCCATTCAAGTCGGGATCATTGGTAAGTGAAGGGGCAAATTTTCAAATATATCAGAAAACCAACT
>BQKZ01001748.1:47647-67422 GCA_036244855.1 Temnopleurus reevesii
GACACCAAACAGCACCACCGGAAGCTCTCGGCGTCGGATCGCCAGGGCGTGATGGCGCTCTACTCCCTCGGGATGCCTATCCTCCAGGGCGCCCTCTCGACGATCCTCGCCACTCTGGTCCTGGTGTTCTCCCCTAGCTATATCTTACGGACTTTCTTCAAGATCATGTTCATGGTGATGATCCTTGGAATGGTGCACAGTCTCATCTTCCTCCCAGCGCTCCTCTCGACGTTCGGAGCGACCTGCCGTCTGACCCCCAAGCCAACACAGACGCGCCCGGTTGCGGCTTACAAGATGAGAGTAGAGGCGGACACACCAGACCCAGGAGGTAAGAAAGAACTGATGTTAGCGGCAGATACCGCTGTGCTCTATGTGTATCCCATCTTTGGTGGAAAAGTCACGACTGTTTAGCAACATCCTCACTTTGAACAGAAGAGACAAAGGACTGGGACAAAGTAAATAACTTCATTCAAGCATTCACAATAGCTACATGCGCAGAAAAAATCCCAGGTGGGTTCTTATTTGACAGTTTTTCACAGAATAAGAGGATGGAAATTCCATGTACCTATTAGTTAATGCTTGAATGGAGGTTGTTTACTTTGTCCTAGGCCTTTGTCCCCTCTGCCCACAGTATACCTTCATGCATGTTTGCACCATCACCTATGTAACATTCACCATTGTAGAATGATTCTAGCCTGGAAAATTATAAGAGAAATAATAGCCAATTTGTTTGAAACAGCTTTTAGAACCAATTTTTGGTCATGAATGAACTTGATGGAAATTGAATTTACTAGAAGATTGGAAATGAATGGCTGACTTACTGTATAGACAGACTTAATAAGTTGGTTCAGCTGTTTCAAACAATCCCCTCAAAATGTATTTTTACTGCACGGCCCCATTGAAAAACAGCATGTGCTGAATCGGGTTTTTAACCGTGTTTGAATAAATGTATCAAATCAAATCAAATCAAAGAGTTTGAAAGCTTTGAGTCTTCGGACACAGCATTTATTATCGAAATACATGTAAATAAAAAATAAAATTCCTATATTTTTGCTATACATTTATAAAATGTACACATACGTGTATATTTGCCCACAAATTCAAGTTTCTACAGTGTAAACCGTTTTTGAGGAGTTTATATGGCTTATTCTCATTTTGATTTCTCTGGCTGTAATCATTTTTGTAAATTAGCATTTCTGCACTTCTAATATTACACAATAAAAGCTTCTCCTGTGTATTCTGTCATATTGTTAAAAACTCATTTCTTAGAAATCATGTACGTTTGATGTGAGAATAATCCAGGAACCGCGGAACATTTTGAAAAGTGGAGGGGCTGTGTTTACAATATTCCGTTTGCACACATTCATGAAAGAAATGGTGGAGGGGCTGCTCTGCACCCCTACAAATCCCCCTTCATGGTTCCGAGGTCCCTGAAACCTCTAACATAGCTGGATATTTCTAAATCATCCCCATAAAACTTAATCAATCGTTGTTATAGTGTCTGTATATTTTTGTGAAATTTTGCTTTATTTCAATCTAGTTTCTCGTTTGTATTCTTTATTGATGATGTTAGTTGTTACTGTTGTAGAATGCTTAATGTTGATTGATATATTCCTACCTTATATTATTTATTACTTTTGCAATTATTACAGGGTTTAAACAATATTTTATCTTGATTTTTGGTATATGTCTGAATTTTGATTTGTTTGATAACAAGCCTAGTAGAATATTGGAAATGTTATTTTGGCATTATTAAAGCAGTTGCCAAGTTTCAACTTGTGGTATATCAAAAAACAACATTAAAAAGTGATTCCCAATTTGACGGAATATGATTGAATAATTTCCCGTCATTCCTTTTGCTGTGATTCTTATTAATATCTTGCCTTGTAAAATGCTTTGATTATATAAAAATAGATTGAAAGAAGAGGAAAAAACTCAGCTAATATGAAACATACTGTACAAGCATACGTGTATTTAAACAGCATTTATATTGTAATATTTATTTTTACACATGTTCTTGTACCATTTTCTCTGTAGTTCATATTCGTGCCATTTACATTATTCAATTGCCAATATAATGCTTAATTAGGAGAATTGTGTGCTGCAGTTAGTGAATCAGGACTTAGCGCAAATGGCTGCATTAG
Organism: Temnopleurus reevesii; assembly: GCA_036244855.1. Lineage (NCBI taxonomy): Eukaryota > Metazoa > Echinodermata > Echinoidea > Temnopleuroida > Temnopleuridae > Temnopleurus > Temnopleurus reevesii. Next base: position 49,792 of record BQKZ01001748.1, read on the forward strand.
AGTTATGACTCCCCAAAAACATTCCATGAGAGAAACTTTGTTTCATTACCTCTGGCGTTCTTGAGATTTTAATGATTTTTAAAATAACATATAAACATAAGCCTGCCTGTGCAGGGTGCTACAAGAATTTTTTGCACTACTTGCCCAGTTGGGCGAGTGGTATTTCAAGATCAATTTCTCCTGCCCAAAATTTCAAAGCAAACAAAAACAGCCACACACACACACATGTATAGTACAGTCAAACCTCGATATGATGAGGTCCTTGGGGCCAGAAAAATTATCTCTAAGTTACATCGAAACCTTGTTATATCAGGGCCAAAATACAATAAAATACAAGAGATGGGACCAGGAAAACTACCTTGTTATACAAAAAAAAAATAACAAGATCTCATTAAGTTAGTGCTCTTTATAGCGAGGTTGGACTGTATTAAATTTGGCTGAGCCGTTTGTGAAGGTGTTCAAATGAAGTATCTTGCGAACGGATTCTCACAAAGAATTCACTGACAATCAATACTCTTGGACCTAAAAATCATTACTTCCCAATTTGGGCAAGTTACAATTTCATTTACTTGTCCAGTGGCTAAATGTTGTTGCCATGGGTATTCGGGAACGTACCGGTAGGTACATTGTACATGGGCACGTACCGGTAGGTACATTGTATATGGGCACGTACCGGTAGGTACATTGTATATGGGCATGTACCGGTAGGTATATAGCGCCCTGCTGTGTCTTTAGGATCTGTAGGTGTTGTCAATGTAACTATCGTAGAATTTACATACTTAATTTTATTCAGTATGATTAGAATTGTCCAGACTATATTTAGCACCAAAAAGGATCTGTGTTTATTAGATTTCCACTCATTCTGAAAGTCATGAGAATATAGTATGGAAACTCCACCCAGGTGTCCAAAAAGTCATCACAATCAGGGCTAAACTTGTATTAAGAAATGAAGCCACGTTTCTTAACATTGGCTTTGGAATATGAATTCCATAATTATATTGCGAGCATCAATATTTAGTTGCTAAAAGCCTATTAAAATAGACTTGCCCCTTCAAAATCAGAATATTATTCATAGCATTAAAATGCACATACAGTATTCAATACCACCACATTTTCTTACTTAACAATGCAGTGTTGAACAACATGTTTTTGGATATTGCCCTTGATTTTATAAAACTGTTAACCCTTGCCTTTTCATGTTCAGATTATTGTTAGCAGCATTTAAATGTGCACCATATATCTTTAAAAAAATTACTATAAGTATTAGAGACAACATCATTTTATCCTTTCCTTGATGTAATTTAGATTTGTACTTTTCTTTGTTAAAAAAAACAGCAGAGTATATTACCAATTTCACATAGAAAAAGTGAATATTTTGATACTGCCCCATATTTTATGATGCAGTTGTACTGGAAGTGCATACATGTACATGTACATCATGTATATAGATTTATAAAGAAGTGTGTGTGAGGCAAAATGTACAACAAAGTACATGTACAGTAGAATTGGCTTAAAGTTGATAATTTGGGAATCATTTTCTTTGACTTTGAACATTAGAATATGGTACCTGAAGTATCAGGTGTTTTTTCTGTTATCATGGAACATATATTTTGCAAATGTTTTGGGCCTTTTTTGTTATGTATTTTTTACCGGTATATAAAGTACGGTGGTTACTGTTAATTTTTCATCATATTTCAATATTTATTGAGAATGTAAGCAGTCAAAGCAAAATAAAGCTGGTTACAATAGATAAAAAGAATAAAAACAAATTAACTTTCTTTTTCCTTAGAATGCCCAATGAAAATATCGCTATGCGTAAAATGTACACATTTTATTATTTAATGGTCTCCAAAACCTGCTATTACTTGAGTAGAATTTTGGTACGAACCTGTTTTTTCTTTGTCTGGTGTGTAGTATCAGGATGAAGACAATATTTTGAGCTAATTTGCTTGAAATTAAATTGATCGGACTGAACTTGCCATAAAATTTAGTGCCATTTTATGATATTAATCATAGATCTGTACTTTAAGTGTTTTTTTTTTTTAAGTAAATGGGTGGAGTATGTATCATTATTTTTCTATTTGGCTGGGATACAGAAAAGAAGTGATGTTTGCAAAAAAAATACGAGGTATTTTCATGCAGAACATGTTCTATAATTTAGCCAGGGGTGTGACATATTTTGATATAAATGGTTGGCATTTCTGTTATTTATTAAGCAAATCATGATACACTACACGAAACAAGTGAGGGATCACTATCAAATCGTCTGGTATACTTCAATATGAAATTTATTATTTCTTCAAATAACCACAAATCAAACTTTCTTGCATGTAGCTTGTTAAATCAAACTCACACATGTGTGAATTCAGTTGTTGTATGATGTCTCTCACTTCATTACACCTCCAGATAAGGGAGCCCAAAGTGAGATGAATCAAACACTCAACTATTTTCATAATGTATTCAAATTTATTCACGTTTGCCCCAAAACAAACTAAGTATTTTTAGTTAAAAGATAATGAGTGCACAATAGTCAGAATGCTACTTGCATATACATCAGTGGTGCTAGGTTAGACAAACATTGAAGCTTGACCAACCTAGCAACAGCCACTGCTTGCAATCCACATTCTCTCTAATCAAGTATGATTATTTTATATCAGATGAACAATTAGTTTCTTGTTGGGCATTTAATATAGAAGCATACGTATACAATGTGAAAACATTATGAAAGTGGTTTATCATAAAGAATGATCTCTAGTTTTCTATTAGTAGTGTACATATATACTGCCAAAATACTGGTATTAAATCAAGGGGCTTTAAGCAACAGGAGTGATGACAAAACACAAAAATGGAGATCACCTGGTGTAATTGAAAAGAACAACAATACAATCACTGAGCTTCGTAAATCCTTTCCCTAACTCTGATGCCGCCTAATGCCAGTAGTGCGGGAAGAGACATCAAACACCTTTTTAAAATTATGATGCGCAGTACATTTCAGAGATTTCCAAATGTATGCGGTAGATGTGCAGTTGTTTTTATCGCGACCAAGAAAATATTTTCAAATTTTCGTGTCATCTCAATAAGAACTTTTGAAGTTACAGCTAAAAAATTCGAAAATACCAACTTATTTTCGACTTGATTTTACTCATTTCCACACGTTTCCACATGTTGTACGCTTCATATTGCTTTTTGCAGATGTCATTCTGTCAGATAAACCTAAGGATATTCGCGGGCAAGTGCGGGCAATTAAGAAATCATCATTTTAATTTTTAGTTTTTGGGGCACTAAGTACGTTCCCTTGCACCCAAATACTGTGAAAATATAACTTGCATGACTAGGTCAGCGAAAACTTTGTACGATTCAATCAGCATCACAATTAAACATTCAACATTGTTCGTGTTACGGTGTTAAGCACCAGAGCTATTTCTTTGTTTTCCCATCTGAGTAAATCTATTGTTTAGGGTGCATATTTGTCATGTTTCTGATGATTTCACCTGCGCGGCATCACAGTTACTTCTGAAGATAAATGAGCGAACTTTATCCTTGTGTTCATACATCCATGATTAAATTGAACACCAATAGGAATCTACATGTACATATGACCACACCAGAAAGGTGTTAAAATAACATCAATTTGGAATCAAATCAATGTATTAATTCAACACCGACTGGTTTTGTCCAGAGCCTTAAACAACACCAGTTGGTGTTGCATAAATAAATAAATGTATAAAATGAATTCCCAACTTTTTGAACACTTTCCTGGTGTGGTCCTATAGAGATTCCAGTTGATTTAACACCAGTGTTTTGCAGTGTATATATATGGTTTAAGTTAATTTGTTAAATATATTGTGTGCATGATTGTCCATAATCAGTAGTATTGATTTTGTCCAGGGTTTTATTCTTTCAGTTTCCATTTTTCTGTGTGTCACCACCTTTTGCCATGTTTTTGTGTATGATTTGGTAGAGAATAAATATATATTTATTGTGAAACAGTTATGTACCTTTTCTCTTTGATAGTGTGCTTAGTTCTGCATGCAACACCAGTAATCCTACTAATACGTCACAATTTTCACACTTTAGATTTACCGCAATATTCTCCTTTTTTCAACTGTGTCTATATTTTGTATATCTGGGGCCTGTAACATAAAAGAGATACAAGTAATTTTGCAATTAATCGTATCTCTTTGGTACACACTTTGCAATAGACTTACGATTAATATATGGTAAGTTTTGCATCTTGTATGCTACAGGCCCCAGGTCCTAGAATATCAACGATTAGTAATTGTCAGGCCCGAAACTAGTATTTATGTGGAGAGGGGTGCAAACTTGGACACAGTGAATCCTTGTCGGTCATTGATTATTTGACAAACAAAAACTTTAAAAAATAAGTTATCACTTTCAAGCGAGGGTCTTACAGGCAAGCAAGCAAAAAAAAGAAAATAATGAATATATATATAAGAAATAATGAAATAAAATAATAAGGGCAATTCTACATGGGCAGGAACGGTCATTTTGAGCTACATTTTTTAGTGTCATAGCTCAGTCTGTCTGCCAAGTTGTCTTGTGGTACCACCACCCGGCGTGTTCCACAGTTCAGAGGGCCCAACTTCATGTACAATTAATGCAACATTTCATGAAATTTCTCTATCAAGTCTCTAAGAATTTGTTAGATTTTCGATTTGAAGTCTGATATACTCATGGTGCCTACTTATATAGTGCACAGGTCCACCTTACGATGCTCATGTATATTTCACACAAAGAACTTTTCATGACATTTGTGATTACACAATGTGCTTACTATGCACTCCTCTGAGCAAACAATTCCATAACATTTATCTCGTTGACCTCAGTGCATGGGGACACATTATAAGTTAGTCCAGTTGAGGACTGTGTGTTCTGATAGCACCCACCTGTGCATATTCTCTTAACGCACTGAACACACATGGACTACACAGCACTCATCTGTAGAGTCCTTACATAACCCTCTGAACACGCTTACCCCTCTGATCGGGGGGCCTCCACAGAAACATGATCAGAGGATTAGGTACGGGACTCTGGGGATGAGTGCTGTGCAGTCCCTGTGTGTTCAGAGAATATGCAGAGATGGGTGCTATCAGAACACACAGTCCTCAACTTATACTTATACAAGTTAATTAGCAAAATCCAGACACAAGCCAACTCTGGTATCAGTAATATCAGTGATTAATGTGGTTAAACTTCTTGAAAGTTCTCGAAATTCTCAAAAGTGTAATGTCTCATTCAAAAACACTGTTCTCATTGGTTAAGAAAGTTTGTCATCGATGGAACGGGTTAACGTTCACAGCTAAAGAAGTTTTTAAAAATTAGATTTTTATTCGAGAGAAAAAGTCACAAAGTTGATTTACCCATCCCTTTAGATATAGATACTGTTTGTAAAGTTCTCAGAAAAATTGATAGATTCACTTAACTGATACTTAGCAAATACNCATGTACAATTAATGCAACATTTCATGAAATTTCTCTATCAAGTCTCTAAGAATTTGTTAGATTTTCGATTTGAAGTCTGATATACTCATGGTGCCTACTTATATAGTGCACATGCAGGTCCACCTTACGATGCTCATTCACAAGAAGAACTTTTCATGACATTTGTAATTACACAATGTGCTTACTATGCACTCCTCTGAGCAAACAATTCCATAACATTTATCTCATTGACCTATATGCATGGGGACACATATTAAGTTAGTCCAGTTTAGGACTGTGTGTTCTGATAGCACCCACCTCTGCATATTCTCTTAACACACTGAACACACATGGACTGCATAGCACTCAACCACAGAGTCCTTTGAATACATAACCCACTGAACATGCTTACCCCTCCGATCGGGCCTCCACAGAGGGGTAAGCATGTTCAGAGGGTTATGTAAGGACTCTGCAGAGATGAGTGCTATGCAGTCCAATCAGGGTACTGTCCGTTAATTCAATATTCTATTTCAAATTGAAAAATAGAACAATAGAAAATTGACTGTGATCTCGATCAATATTCTGTTTTTAAAACAGAAAAATGAAGGCTCATTTCAATTTCCATCATCAATATGATATTGAAATATTAAAAAATAGAAAAACGAAATCATTTGTTCAATTTTCTATTTTTCAATTCATCCATGTGAAATTAGAATCATGAAAAACGAGTTTGATTTGTCATTTTTGCTTTTTGCAAAATAGAAAATTGAACGACGTGTGTTCAGTGCAAGAGATTATGCAGCGGTGGGTGCTATCAGAACACACAGTCCTCAACTGGACTAACTTTATAAGTTAGCAAAATCCCAATCCCAAGCCAACTCTGGTATCAGTTATATCAGTGACTAAATAGATTAAACTTCTTGAAAGTTCTCAAAAGTGTAGTGTCTCATTCAAAAACACTTTTCTCTTGTGTTAAGAAAGTGGAACGGATTAGCGTTCACAGCTAAAGAAGTTTAAAAAATTAGATTTTTATTCGAGGGATCAGAAAATGTCACAAAGTTGAATTACCCATCCTTTAGATATAGATACTGTATATAAAAAATATATGCTTAAGGTAAATTCACTTTTAATGTCGTGTGGCATATAAATGACCTTTTTTTTTTAGAAAAAAAATGATGCTTGGAGCTTCATTTAGTGATTTCTTGATTTTTTCCTGAATATTGCTGGTTTAACCCTATTTTAACTGGGCTTTTTCAGACCAAGTTTATACTGGGGGGGGGGGGCCAATTTGACCCCCCCTTCAGATCTCGGCCGTGGATCGCGCGATCGCCGCGAAATTTTGCACGCGCATAGTGTAGAGTGTAAACTACATGACTGTATAGTTTGATTTTCTGAAAATTTATGATTTCTATTTTTAATTAATTAATTATGCAAATTTATGCATGAAATCTTATTTTCTGTTCTATTTCACTCATTGAAGCTCCTAGAAAGCTCATTTTTGGTATGAATATTCTCCATATTATTCCTCACAATACTACTTGGAAAAAAATTTGGTGTGACAAGGTATTTCTTATGTTTTTTATTGTTTTATGAATTTCTTATGTATTTCTTTGTTTTTTCGACCTTTTGTTTTCTATTGTTTTTTGGATGAAATTTATTGCAGAACATTTTTGAAGCATATTTATGCTAAAATGAATTAATTATAACCCATAAAATTGAAAATAACTACATCTTTATGAATTCAGACTGAAATCCCAATTTACATTGACTTTGTACACAAAATCACGTTTTTGAGCGATTTTCGGTCTGACATGCATGTACAAAAAGTGGCGCGGCGACGTAACCATATGCCCGATTTTCGCGAAAATAGTCTTAAAAGTTGCGCAAGACTTGAAAGTAAAAAGTCAGCGAGTCTCGCGGTGAAAAAATTTTGCGCGGCGGCGCAATCAAAAAATTTGTGGAGGGGGGGGTCAAATTGACCCCCCCCCCAGTTGGAATAGGGTTAATGCAAGAATTCGCATGATCAATAGACTAAAAAATCAGAAGCAAGTTTGTGAGAAATTATTGTGCAATCTTGCAGTTTACACCATCACCATGCTCACAGGCTTTGCACATGCAGATTTTGGCGCGACCACATGAACATGTCAGAGATCAGAAAGGGGGGGGGGGGTCTTTGCATTTTCAAAATAGATAATGCCAATTAGATTAAGCTACCTAATCTCAGTTTTTGCTTCCCAGCCAATTTACATAATCACATTGATACACTTTTGACATATATTGACTGTTCAAAGATAAAAAGATTAGATCAGTTATAACTAATCACAAAGCGGGTCGAGTTGAAGGTCAGAGCACCGTGAGTAAGCTGAATTCTTCTGATAAGTACCATCACGGAACGTCTGAAAAAAGTAGTCCAGTTGAGGACTCTGTGTTCTGATAGCATCCACCTTTGCATATTCTCTTACACTGAACACACATGGACAGCATAGCACAACCACATGCAGGGTCCTTACATAACCCTCTGATCATGCTTACCCCTCTGATCGCGTATGTGTAGAGGCGCGATCAGGGGTAAGCGTGATCACAAGGACTCTGTGGTTAAGTGCTATGCAGCCCCTGTGTGTTCAGTTCAAGAGAATATGGGTGCTATCAGAACACATGGTCCTCAACTAGACTACTGAAAAAAGTTGAGGGGCTGTGCATCACAATTTGATCCAAGTGTAACGATATTAAATATTTTGAAAAATTGGTGCTGCGGTCTCGTTAGCCGCAGTCACATAGAATCCCTGACTGAACACAAGTCAACACTCTTGAATCATGGTTTAGGTGCAAAGAGTCGTGTTGAATTGTGTTCAATCACGGTTCCTGTGTGACTTTGACCTTTGGCACCCCTCTCCCATTCCATATACATACTGCCTAAAAAATAGCGAAAAATAGCCTAAAAAATAGGTGCTGCGGTCTCGTTAGCCCCAGTCACATAGAAGCCCCGACTGAACACAAATCAAGATTTTTTTTCAGGGTTCAGGAGCGAAGAGTCGTAAAATTTTGTTAAACCAGGGCTTCTTTGTGAATGAGGCTTACGGGACTGCAGTCCCTACTTTTCAGAAGCAAAGAGTCGTATTGAATTGTTTTCAATCGGGGCTTCGGTGTGACTTGGGCCTTTGGCACCCTCTCACATTCGCGCCTTTCAGTCCGTAAATGTGGACCCTCATTCGCAAAGAAGCCCCGACTGAACACGATTTAACACGACTTTTGTTACGGGGCAAAACGTTGTGTTGAATTGTTTTCAATCAGGGCTTCTGTGTGACTTGGGCCTTTGGCACCCCTCTCCCGGTCGCGCCCCTCGGTCCGTAAATGTGGACTGCGGTCTCGTACACCCTCATTCACCTAGAAGCCCCGACTGAACATGATTCAACACGACTTTTTGTTGCGGGTCTAAGAGTCGTGTTGCATTGTGATCAATCGGGGCTTCTGTGTGACTTGGCCCTCTCCTGGTCGCGTAGACATACTGACTGAAAAATAGGGACTGCGATCCCGTAAAGCCCCGGTCACATAGGACCCCGGAAGCAACACGATTCACCCCGACTCGTTGTTCTGAGGCAGTTAACTGTGAATTAACAAAGAGTCGGGGTGAATCGTGTTGCCTCCGGGGTCCTATGTGACCGGGGCTTAAGGCAGAACAACGAGTCGGGGTGAATCGTGTTGCTTCCGGGGTCCTATGTGACCGGGGCTTTAGCTATACGAAGCCCCGACTGAACACGATTCAAAACGACTTTTTGGTACGGGGAAAAGAGTCGTGTTGAATTATGTTCAATCAGGGCCTGTATATGGCTAGGGCCTTAGCCCCCCTTCTGCTGGGTCCATGGTCCTTGCTGGACGATACATCAATTTCTATTCTTGATATATTAATCATGCTAAAAATCAGGCTCAAAATGACAAGCAGAATGACAATGCAAAGAGGTATCAGGTAGATTTCTCATATGGCATCTACTGGCTATAAATGGGTTGGCGTTGTAAATCTGTGCACTTGAGTTAAATAAATCTATAACAAGTTGCACATTCTCAACCAAAAAATTTGCTCGTACATAAAGTCAAGAAAAGCTGTATTCATCGGTTGCTAGGGTCGCTACGTCATCTCACCCCCCCCCCCCCATAAAAAAAAGAGGAACGAACTTGCGTGCAAAAAAAATGGTCAACATTGGCATCGAAAATATTTCCCTATCAGCATTTGTAATGAACTACAAACATAATATACATATGGATGGATCCAGCGATTGTTACTGCCCCTTCTTTATCATTTTTGTTGTTGCTTTTGGAGCAATCGGCTACCCCTTTAGCCCCCATCGGTTGTGAAAACAGTTTTAAATCCTGCATCTGCCCTTAATCCTATTTGCAGGTTATGGAAACTATTATTTCATTTTTTTAATGAAAATTTGTATTCTTGCTGGAAAGACCTCTACAATCACTGGAAGCGATTTTAATGATCAAAGATGCCCCTCCAAAAGAAAGTTATATTACAAACTAGTTTTCACCCCGAATTGACTCTAATTTCACTCTTTTCTGATATTCTCTCTTGGAAATAATGATTTTTCACTTGTTGGTTATATACACTTAAGGGTTGTGTATTGCAGATCGCAAGGAAACGTGGAAGTCGTTTTCATAGTTACTTTGAAATTACTAACAAAACTAACCCATGATTCAAATTATTTATTTTCCCCAATCAAATCAAAACGCTCTTGAATATCTGAAAAATGTTCATTTCATTCATTTTTCATTAACCTACACATACATGTGATAACAAAACTTGTACTTCTTTTTTGAATACCTATTATATCTCAGATATCTAGCCAATAGCTTCATGTCTATTTCATTTTGTGTTTCACGAGAAAAGAAAGGTAATGTATGATTTTTTTTATTATATTTCATCCCTAATTATTTATTCTTATTAGTATGTGTATTTTTGTGACTTATTGGTTATCCACCTCAGACATCATTGTACTGCAAAAACACGGTTCTAGTTTTAACACCAACTTGATGTTTAAAAAGCACCATGTCTAACTTGAACTTAAGTATTCCAGTGCTGCTATTTGGGTGTATAAGAACAGTGTATGTATTGCGTTTCGGTGTTAGATTACAATCAAACTATTCTGGTGTTGTTCTAACACTTCATCTGCACAATCACGGAGTTGGTGTTAAGATTTGCACTGGTTTTTGCAGTGTTTTTTGCCAGTGGATCGAGAAGAACAAAGTATAACAAACTATGAAAATGTGAAAAAATCTGAAAATTTGTTCAACATTTATGAATTTTTGAAAGTTTAGATAACTGTATACAGTGCATTAACAACTTTATGAAAATGGGAAAAATAGAAAACAAATGGAAAATTAAGCAAGGTCATTTTCACAGGTTCGGACAGTGGGGGAGAATCTACCCCAAAATACGCTAAAGATTCATTTTATTATTATATTTGGCCGAACTTTCGCAGTTTGTTGTTTTTGCTCTTTTCTTTTAATACTATACAGTTTATAGTAAATTATGTCTCGGTGGATTCCGTTGCACTCCTAAAATTAACTAATTAAAATGACTAGAAAGAAGTCAGCTGAGAACCAATGATGGAAAACTAATCTAACTTTACTGTATTTATTGTCCGGTTTGACTGAGTTTCATTCATTTCTGACTAAAATTTAGTAAAGTAATGACTGGTTGACCATGTGGCTCCCAGCTGGCTACTCCTTACTTTTAACTATAGATCGTATTAAGAGTGTATGATATAAGTGTTGTTTGTGATTTGGTTAAGTTGCATGATTGGCATGAATTGGTAGTTTTCTTTCATTTATTAATATTTGGTAGTTCCCGAGTAACTAATGAATGATTCCTTAAGCCCTAGTCACATAGAGGCCCGAAGCAACACAATTGAACACGACTCTTTGTTAATTCACAGTTAACTGCCTCCGAACAAAGAGTCGTGTTGAATCGTGTTGCTTCCGGGCCTCTATGTGACCGGGGCCATAAGTTTTTGTACATTTGACCTGAATTGCCATTTCCTGTTTTCGAACCTGGGAAAAGTAAAATTTTAGGCATTTTATGTCCTGGTGTTGATATGATATAACATCTAATACTGATAATATTTTATTTTTCAGTTTTGTTTCGATAAAAATCACATTTTAATGATCATAATTTCCTTTTATAAATAATCATTCGAGATCTAGTTTCACATTAGTATTACAAAAAGCTGGTTGATGTCACTGTAGTTTGTTATTTTCTTTAAAAGGTTTTGTTCAATTTCTACTTGTTGGACATTCAAAAGTCATGGCACATGTATATATGATTTAGTAGGGTTGTTGCACCGTGCATGTAAGCACATTTGTGGCGGGTTTATGCACAGTGTATTGTAAACTAGTAACTGTTGACCCCATGAAGGCCTAGTGCAAATTGCACAAAATGATCTCAGTTATCATCTTCTTGCTAAAATGTCTCAACTTCTTGTACCGCCCTCGTAACATAGATGTATGAACGTTTATGTCTATGTTAAGAGGGTGGCACAAGAAGTGTAGACGTCTTAGCAAGTACAGGTAGCTAAGATCATTTCGTGCAATTGGCCCTTGGGGAGTTATGTTCGAGCTATGTTGACAAGTTCTGCATAAAGTTATAATCTATTTATTAGCACTTCAAATATCTATTCACTCATTTAGCAGATGACCTTGTCACTTCGGTCAATGGAGTTTTTCTTTAATAGGGGTGGATGAGGGAAGAAGAAGAAGAAGAAGAAGATGATGATGAAGAATAGGAAGAAGAAGAAGAAGAGGAAGAATACAATACAATACAATACAAAAAGTTCTTATATAGCGCTTTTTCAAAATATATGGTGCAAAGCGCTTGAAGAAGAAGAAGAAGAAGAAGATGATGATGATGTTGATGTTGATGAATATTAAGAAGAAGAAAAAACATGATGATGATGAAGATTAAAAAGAAGGAGAGGAAGGAGAAGCAGTAAAGAAGAAAAGTAAAAAAAAAAAGAAGTAAAGAAGGAGATGGAGGCGGAGCAAGTTCACATAGAAAGTTTGCATTTCTCCTTTCTTGAAAAGATAAGCGAAATAGTCATTTATGAAAGTATCTAAAATAGGGCTACATTTCTTTCTGTCTATAATTCTGCCTTTTATATGGCGGATGCCAAAATTAAGATAAAATTGCATTGTAAATATGGAATCATGATGAATAGGAACTTGAGGAAAATCGCGGGGGGAGGGGGGTTGACTTGGCTGAATTCGTTTGGTTTTAATATATGCCAACTGCCTTTAAAGTTTATTCGTTTGTAGCTTGTATATTTTTTAAATTTATATTATCATGGTTATTACTCTGTTTTATTCCATAGGTACACAAACGATCCACAGCATTAGCACACAAGTGAACTGGAGGGATTTCACGATGTCAAAATCGACACAGACAGCAAGCATTGTCATGGTAACGAGTAATCAATCGACAGACGAAGATGGCGTATTCAATGCCAGCGTGGACGGGTGGAATAATCAGAATAATAGTCGCGAGGTTGCCATGGAGAACATGTAACAGGCAAACTTGTGTATATGGAACTTGCGAAAATAATATTGTTTGTGTGTGTGTGTGTGGGGGGGGGGTGTAGTATATGAACATAGAGAGGAAAAGAGAGAGAGGGAGAGAGGGGGATGTAATGCTGAATAGAACGTTGAAGTTTGTGCCTGAGAGAGATGGGAAGAAACGAAATGAGTTACGTTTATAAATAAGAGAGTTAGGGAAAGATGAGGGAAATCTATAGGGCAATATGCATAAGCAAACCAGATGAAATAATCGTGAGTCGGAGAAAGAGGCAGAGAGAGAGAGAGAGAGAGGGACAGAGAGAAAGGGGGGGGGGGGGGTTGTAACGCTGAACAGAAGGTTGGAGTTGTGTCTGTGAGAGAGGGGAAGAAACGAAAAGAGTGAGGTATAAGAGAGTAAGGGAAAGCTGAGGAAAGTTAGGGCAATATGCATAAGCAAACCAGATGAAATAATCGTGAGTCGGAGAAAGAGGCAGAGAGAGAGAGGGAGAGAAAGAAAGGAAAAAAAAAAGGGGGGGGGGTATAGGTGGCGATGAACAGAATTGATTGGGTGTGAGAGAGGGGCAGAAGCGAAAAGATTAAAGTGTAAGGGAAAGATAAGGGAAAGTGAGAACAATATGCATATTAAAGCAAACTAGATGAAATAATCATGAGTCGGAGAAAGAGGAAGAGAGAGAGAGAGAGAGAGAGAGAGACGGAGGTATAAATCGTATAAAGCCCAGGAGAATATTAAGCAAACGTCTTATAAAGAGGGCGGGAGAAAGAGTNGGGGGGGGGGTGTAGTATATGAACATAGAGAGGAAAAGAGAGAGAGGGAGAGAGGGGGATGTAATGCTGAATAGAACGTTGGAGTTGTGTCTGTGAGAGAGGGGCTGAAACGAAGAGAGAGAGGTATAAGAAAGTAAGGGAGCGAAGACGAGCGAAAGTTAGGCTATATGCAGAAGCAAACTAGATGAAATAATCAAGAGTCGGAGAAAAGGGCACAGAGAGAGAGAGAGAGAAAGAGAGAGACGGAGGTATAAGTCATATAATGCCTAAGAGAATATGAAGCAAAAGGCATGTAGTCTTATGGGGAGGGAAGGAGAAAGAGGGAAAGAGACTGAGAGAGAGAGAGAGAGAGAGAGAGAGAGAGAGAGAGAGAGAGGAGAGAGAGAGACACTGAAATCAAAGCGACCAGTACTTCATAATGCAAACTGATCGTAATCAATATAAAGCACTATCATAATCATCGATCTCATATCATAATTGCTTCAAATGCAGCTGACCTGCTGGCAGCTAATTCATCAGATTGTACAAGCAGATATGTGTGCACGGAGGTGGGAATACTGAATAAGTTGAGATGAGGAAATCATATAGGTAATGAAAGGAATGAAATCGTAAAGAATTCACGATTATTATTACTTAATCCAAAATGAAATGAAATAATTTGGCATGAGGCTACTACTTCAGTGAAATATTATTCTTTTTTCCAAAAGCAAATCGGAGAAAGGAAGGTGAAAGCAGATTATTTTCGTTGCATTCCCCATTTGATTTGCGAATTTGAAGAAGCATCTAGTAAGACTAGGCTTCAAGTGCCATAAATGTATATATAAAGAAATTATATATACAAAATACAATATAACTATATATGTATCAATGTAATTAATGCACTCTAAAAATGCCTTGTCAAAATGACCCGGAAAGAATAAAGTGGGGTCAAAACCCATTGCGAGTCAAAGATGATGACTCGATATATGGTTCAAATTGACAGAGAGGGGGTTGGATGCGACACAAAAATCGTCATACTTTTACTTTATTCATAGTCTTTTTTTATTCATTTCCGGGTTATTCTGACATGGAATTTCAAAGAGTGTATGCAGGTTTATTGTATGCAGGTTCATTGTGTGTAGTGCCAAAATTCATAAATATGTTTACTTGATAATCATTCTCATTGTATATGTCTTCTGACTATCTAGACTAGTAATCAACAAGATTCATCCCAAAATGCTTGCAGAGTTATACAGTGGAAACTCATTATAAAGAGATCTGATATAACGAAATATTAGTTATAACGAGGTAACAAATCTGGTCCCAGCTCTTAATAACTTATTGGTTTATTTTTTAACTCTACCATAAAGAGATTACTGCTATAACAAAGTAAATTTGATGGTCCCAAGCACATCGTTATACTGAGTTTCCACTGTATGTCCATATTATACTTGAAGAAAAGAGTAAAATTTTTGTCTTCTTTTCTGGAAAAAGAAGAAACTGTGAAATTCTTGGTAAAAAGTGAATGGTGGGTTCTCCATGTTGGCGGCCATTTTGTGTCTGTAGGTTACCAGTTTAAGGAGCCCACGAGGGGTGGAAATAAAATCTTATCATACTTTATAAATGTATAACTTTTGAATTGATTATCGGACTTTGTTCAAATTTTCACGATTTGATCATTTGTATTTTTCTTCATCCACATCAGGGTAAAGTTCCCATTTTGAAGAGAACATTATGAAAAATGAAAAATCTAATAGAGTTCCTAGATTAAAAACAAAGATAAATATATGTACTTTAATCCCCAAAGATACTGTGTGAAACGCTAACTCATGACCAAGTGAGTTTAAAAAATGAGTAAATTTTGAGTAAAATTTAAAGTTCTATAGATGTTTTTCACTCCCTTCCAAGCAAGAAAGTGTGTTAAGAGATTTGTTTTCACCTCTAAATTGCATGATCGTTCAAGTTGCACAGCGCATAAGGAATTTATTTGATATATCATGCGCTATAAAGGAATTTAATTATCATTATCATTATCATTATAATTATTATTATTATTATTATTATTATTATTATTATTATTATGAAAGTTATTAGTACTTGAAAAAATGATCTGTATAGACTCTTGGTAAAATATTATAACGTACATATTCATTGTTTAGCGAAAAAAAAAACGTTGAGCAATTTTTAGTTTGTTCCATTCCATCACAAGTTTGTCGAGTTGTGGAGGATCTTTTATTTGAGATAGTTAAAAGAATAATATAATAATTACTTTGATGTATGTACATGTGTATAAGAATTATGTTGATGCGTTTGCCGACATATCAAACCGTCGATTTTTGGAGTTATGAATTCACCATTATTTTATGTTTTGTGTGACAATCATATGGTTTTGATACTATTTGTACATGATAGTACACTTGGGGCCTGCAACGTAAAAGAGATATGAAACACTTCAATTAATCGTATCTCTACATTCTTGAAACGATCTAGTTAAAAAAAAATAAGACGAGCAGTCAGCCGGGAGCCAACTGGTGAACTAGTCATTCTTTTACTTATTTCCTGTCAGAAACGACTAAGAATTAGTCAAAACCCAACAGGATATACAGTCAAGTTCGACTATAATTACATTCAACATTCATTGCATTCATTGTGCTGCACTCAACCCAGGTGAGGTGAATGGGTACCTGGTAGGAATTTATTCCTTGAAATGCCAAGTGCGCTGGTGTACACCTGCATGGCCACGGTGTACACCTGGCAATCAGCAAATTGTATCTATTATTATCATTATTATTATTTTATTATTGTTGTTATTATTATTATTATTATTATTATTAATATTATTATCATTGGCTTCCAGCTGACACTAATCATTTTAACTAGTTCGTTTTAAGAGTGTCTTCGATATTACAGATCCCTTATTTTGTATATATTGTTGATATGTAAATAGACGTCCTAAATGTTGAAGAAAAGTACTTAATTTGAAATAATGTTTTTGCAATTTAATAGTCTATGTTCTTCGCTAGTGTAATTCGTTTGTGTGCTAATATTCCTTAATAGACCACATTTTCGTAATGCATTCAAATCTTATGCGTGCTTCTTTGTCAAATGCACAATGACAAATTATTCTTTCATCTGCTATTAAATAATGACATTTCAATAGAATGAATATGGATAGCACACAGTGGTTGTTGCTAGGTTGGCCAAGCTACAATGTTTGTCCAACTTAGCAACGTTAATGTATGCAAGTAGCATTGTGACTATTGTACTCCCATTATTTTCTGACTGTGGACGTCATAGTTTGATTTGGGGCAGACTTGAATAGATTTAAATACATTACGAAAGTGGTCTATTGTTCTTTCTCGATCAGTAAATATTAAGCAGATTAAGAATGCAAAAAGGTTGTTAAATCTGTCAAATTAATTGATAGTTTTGCCCCAATTTTCAGAAAATCTGAGTTGAAGAAACTGTTTTAAAGAGGGATTAAACCATATTAACAATTTTCCCAGATATTCAAATGTTCAAGTCATATTTTACTTTACAATTTTTGTCCTTATATTTTTCATTCTGCAGTGTCGGCAAGTTTTCAATGCCAGGAAGACTCTTCACATAAGTTATTTTGTACGCCGAGATTATCAACAATATTATTTGATTGTGTGTTAATTATGCTGTGAAATTAGGTTACATAATTTGCTTTCCACGCCGATATTATCAATTTAACCATCAATAAAATTTGATTAGATGTGAAATATGCTGTGAAATCAGTTATCGTTCATTAATCTTTACATGAATAGATTTCATATAGAAGGTGTGTTATAATCGAATTTTATTGGTGAGTATAGTAAAGCATATCGACCATGCCAGCAGAAGACCCAATAC